>JAWQRJ010003343.1:0-12175 GCA_033557515.1 Diorygopyx duplodentatus | reverse complement strand
TTAACGTAGATTTCGATGATATCATTGAGATTTTAAAGCAGTTAACAGTAAATTCAAAAAATCACGAACTCAATGTTACCTAAAGCGTACTGATCTTCATTGCGCTGTGGTTTAATATTCATTAAATCAATAACTAAGCAATTTTCTGACCTTTGATCCGCATAATGAAGTTGCAAGCACACTTTTAAATCATGCCAAGTTTCAATTTCTCTTGAAGTAATAAAAGTTAACGTACGACTTTCTAGTCTCTCTTTTATGGGTTTACCGTCAAATTTAGATATTGTATGGATGTCTAGATTGAACAGCGGGGACATTGTCGAAAACCATGTTGCCAAAAGTTAATTATTTAATATCAAAAGCATTAAATTTTCAATTTTGGGAAATTAGTTTATAGCTTTTACAAACGTTTCTTTTTGCACGGGGATACGTTGTTTTGTATCAAAAATAACTTACAGACTTGCTAATGAAATGATCTTCATTCATTTCTTGTCACTTGGACTCGAAATTTGTCGCGAAGACTTGGGAAATTTTATCCATTGTTGGGGGTGTCTTCACGGTTTCTTCGACTTCAGTGTTGGGCAGAATCACCTCACTTGATCGTTGACTAGGGATTGACGTTTAGTATTGGGCAGAAGGGTCTCACCTTAGTCCAGTGGTTTCCAACCTTTTTGTACCTTCGCCCCCCTTTAAAAAAAAATTGTTGTGCCCCCTTCAATTTTCGCAACAATGTAATTTCACAAACACTGTCCTGATATTACAATTTATTTAATGGGTTACAAAGCAATATGCCATATTTTATATAAAATAGTTTTTATACATAAAAAAATATTTATTTATTATAAGAATTCATAATTTTACTACATTTAAAAAACCATACAAAATTACAGGAAAAAAATAAATGTTTTATTCAACTTTAATGTAATATTAATGCGATGGTTGGGATTATTTTTGAGCGTAAATTTTCTCAAACTTTGGTTTCATTGTCATAGATATCATTTTCAATCACTAAACGGGATCGATTCTTTGTCTTTAACACGGCTACAGCAGAAATCCCAGTTTCGCATAAGTAAGCGTTACTTATTTATCTTTCTTTACTCGTAGCCAAAACGTAACAATGTTATTTTCTTGTTCAAACATCTGCTTTAATGTGCTGTCATAAGTCGATTATCATCATTTCTTGTTCTGATGTCGAAAGTCCAAAAGCTTCAAACTTCTCAATCACAAACGTATTTCTTATCCATTCATATTTCGAAATGTCTTTAAAATAAAACAAGAATTGCTTCAATAGACTGGTCAAGTGATTATTAATAAAAACTTTACTTTCATCTATTTCATCTGCAGAAATAGGGTTATTTTAAAATTGGGGAAACATGTCAAAATTATTATTTTTCAAATTTGTTATCCAGATTTCCAATTTTTTCATAAATGTAGTAACCTTGTCTTTCTGCATCAGAGTATGAATTTGAGACCCTTGCATTGATTTATTTAAAGTACTGAGTTTTTCAAAAATATCCACTAAATACGCAAGTTTTACAAGAAATTTTCTGTCATAAAACAAGTTTGCGTCATCTCTGTTATTATCAGTCAGAAATATTGCAATCTCTTCTTTCAATTCAAAAATCCTTCGAAGTATATTCGAACGAGGAAGCCAACGTACCTCACAATAATATATTCTTCTTACAATATATTTATTATAAGAAGTGCTCTACCTATATTCTGTACCCATGTCATCACACAATTTTGCGAAAATCCTTCTTCTTAATGGACTGTTTTTAATAAAATTTACAAATCTTCTAATAACTTCAAATGCTGTTAGTAGATCCTCACTCATTTGTTTTGAACAAGTGATTGTCTATGAATCATACAATATGTCCAACATGTACATTTTATACGTAATATTTCGAAGACTTCGCTGTCCCGATTATCGCTTCACTGAACCGCATTGTATTTAAAACGGTAATGCGTTAATTGTCTTTTGTAACGGGCACACAGCAGACTGTTTAATTGCTTTGTAAGCCCAATTAGAAGAGATACCATATTAGCACCTGGCATACGCGTTAGTATGGAACAAACGAGGCCTTAATGCCCGGTTCAATGAGGTAATCAATATTTTAATACGTCTACCGTACTACACGAGAAATCTTAACAGGAAAAAACGTGACAGGGTGAGTCATACAGTTTGTGGTAAATGTGGAGTGGAATAAGTGAATCATTAGTTAGGATGAGGTGCGATAATGTACCTACATTGTTGTTTTTGCAAATAGTATGTTTGTAATACTTTTTGAGGTGATATTTCGGACTGGAATTAAAAATTTGCTATAACACTGCAGTCATCTACTATTTGCTGGTTTCGTTTTGCCATAACAAAGCAAATACCACCGCGCATATTGCCTTGAACTGTATTTGTTTTTGCAATTGTTAGAAAACCTGCAGGTCGCCTTGCGTAGTAACTTTTTAATGCCACGCGCATATCTTTTACTATTGAATATTTCAATATTTTATAATTACCGGTATATTTTCATTTTAATAACATAACAGTTTAAAATTGGGATTTCCGTACATGCAGGGATCTAAAAATATTTCTTTCTCCAAAACTCACACACGTTGGATCTAAAAATATTGATGTGATCCTATTTTTGGAATCGGTAACCATCCGAACATGCCCTTGTTATTTATTTATTAGATACAATTCGTTATTCGTTTTTTTATTGGACCAATTGACATCAATTGATTAACGCAAATCGCTCTTAAACAAGTTGAATAATAGATTCGAAAAACTTCACCGCGACTTCCTGACTTCTAAAAATAGCGGTGCGACAACGAAACGTTCTCCTGACTATACCGTACAGTCTCTAAAAAAAAATCCATACTAATTTTCGCATTCCAAAGCACCGCAACTCGGCTAAATAAATAGGGATACTTTTTATGTAATTTAATTGATAAGCGAAGCCGATAAGGCTTATGATTCATTTTATAGACGTTGGACCTGTGAATCACAATATTGAATAATTGAAATGACATAATTTCGTAATTGAAAATTACGATATGAATTTCACGGTTCGTTATGCAACTTAATGGGCGTAAAGAGTTAGGCAACCCAAAATATGCATATTTTGGGTTGCCTAACACTTATGCCTTAAATTTATCCGTTCTTATGCTACCATACAAGCGCCGGAAAATGATTGGTAGTATTCAAAAATAGCAAAAAAATCTATAATAAAGTCTTTTATGCCTTTCAGAGGTATTAATAGGATAATTTTGTCATTTAGATTGGTTTTGAATCTCACCCAATCTGTGCATTTGTTTAAACAAATACATACAGGGTTCGCCACGTTGAGCGTTCATCGTTTAGAAAGATATGGAGAATCAGGTTTATTATAAAATTGAAAGTTTGGGATTATTGGTTTTTGGGTACGGCAGCCTTAACTAAAATATTTTCAACTTTTGATCGTTTCCGGTTATACCGGAAGTGGTACTCAACTTGCTTATTTCTAATGGAACATGTATTTTATTGCATTTTTGAATACTATGTTAAAATTTAAAGCAACTTTGTGTTACATTTTAAATGACGTGTAAAACAATAAGTACTGCAAATAAAGGAAATTTATTTGGCCACGTTAAAGAGATGGCAAACCTTTATTGAAAAGTTTGTTGAATTTTTTTACATATTTTACAGGGTGTTCAAAATATTTATATCAATACGAAGTTAAAAAAATTTAGCAAAAGTAATTTTTTTTAAATGAAAACCTTATTATTTCTATACATTTTTGAATTCTTCTAAACAAATGATACTCACTTTCTGTAGAATATCCTATACCTAAAATGCTTTGTTATTGGGATAAATCAGTTTAAAGAAAATGTAGCCGTATAAGCAGTTATTAATAATTCCAAATCTAGAGTGCTTTGAAACAACCAATGCAATGTAAAATTATAGCCTATTTGACAGTTAGACTCACTCTGTGTACGTGTATCATTATTGTTATTAAAATAAGTTAGTTTTTGGCAATTAGGATTCTCTAATGAAGATTTCTTAAATTTACTAATCATTTATGGAAGAATATAACAGAATAATTGAAAGAACATGTCGTGTATATTCTGAAAGATATCCACACCGTCCAAATCCAACCAAAAACATATTGCGCAGGCTTCTAAGAAATTGCAAGGAATATGGTTTCTTTTTGCCAGAAGTTTCAAAAAACAAGCTATTACTTGATGATGAGGTTACAGAAATTTTTCAACAATTTTTACAATAATTCACTTAAAGATGCCAAAATTGCTCTTAGACTTTCAACCCGAACAATACATAGAATTTTAGTAAAACACAAATGGAAACCATTCAAATATCATCAAGTACAAAATTCGAAGGATGAAGATTTATCTACTCGAGTTGAATTTTGCGAATGGTTTTTATTAAAAACGGACTGATGAGGCAAAATTTTGTAGAAATGGCTTTTATAACAGGCATAATAGTCATTTTTGGGCTTCAAAAAATCCGAGAGTTGTTCGAGAACGCAATTTACAATATTCTTGGAGTTTTAATGTGTTTTGTGCCATAAAAAACGGAAAAATTTTGGGTATTTTTTTATGATCAAAACTTAAATTCAGAGGAGTACGTAGAGATATTGAAAAATGTTGTGGGAGGAGCACTGCAACATCTTCCAGAAGAAGAGATTCACAGTGCGTTTTATCAAATGGATGGTGCTCCTCCCCATAGGACAATGGCCGTTTCATCTGTATTAGATGATATGTTTGAAGATAGCTGGATCGCTAATAATGATCCGTACAAGTACCCACCTCGTTCGCCTGATTTAACACCTTTTTGGGGATACAATGAAAATAAGGTATATGCAGATCCTGTTACAACCATGAATGATATGCAGTGTAGAGTCAGCACTGCTTTTAATAATATTAGTGGCAATTCCATCACTTTGTCAACAAACAGATGCCTTCTCAAAAGAATTACTTTGCGTTTGGGGCAAAATGGCAGCGTTTTTGCACACTTACTTTAATTAAAAAAGAAAACGATTATACACTTTATTTGGTCGTATTATGATGCGTTTTCTTTTTTAGTTTCGAGTTACAAGTAACAAGATTTGATCAGTTGAATTTCTATTTGTGTTTATTTGTTATAATTAAAATATGTTTTGTTCTTTTAAGTCGGTTTAAATGTAGAATTATTAATTAAAATTGCTTATTTTGATACATTTTTTTAAAACATTTATCCCAATAACAAAGCATTTTAGGTATAGGATATTCTACAGAAAGTTAATATCATTTGTTTAGAAGAATTCAAAAATGTATAATAAGGTTATTATAAGCTTATTATAATAAAAATAATAAGGTTTAAAAAAGAAAAGACTTTTTTTAACGTCGTAATTAAATAAATATTTTGAACAGCTTGCAAAATATTTAAAAAAATTCAACAAACTCTCCAATAAAGCTTTGCCATCTCTTTAACGTGGCCAAATAAATTTCCTTTATTTGCAGTACTTGTTGTTTTACACGTCATTTAAAAGAGCAATGCAACTGTCACTTTTTTTTGTTAAAACTGACATATCTCAGGAACTGTTAATATTTAGTATAGGGAATGTAACACAAAGTTGCTTTAAATTTTAACACAGAATTCAAAAATGCAATAAAATACAGGGTGTTCCATTAGAAATAAGCAAGTTGAGTACAACTTCCGGTATAACCGGAAGTGATCAAAAGTTGAAAATATTCTATTCCAAACTTTCAATGTTATAATATATATTTACTGTTTATCTGTTGGTCATTAGTTTTCATACACCAATTAGTTAATGGGTTGTTTTCTTTTGTATTCATTTTGCAAACAGTTTAAATTTAATGTGTTTTTCAAAATATGTTTTAACAATGCGTCGTTCGTTGTTCCAACAATTCCCTGTTTACTTCTTTTCAACGATAAGTATTTATCGGAGTCCACAGCTTAAGTGACACTTACCCACAGTCATGCAATTTGAACCATATAAAAAATCATCGAACAAAACAGTCCGAGTACTGGAAGTCACTGCGCACTTTGATCAACTCGCATACGCGGGGCTGCCTGCACAGAGCGCTAGTATCAGCTCTATATACGTTTGGAGGCGGTCGATATTGTACCAAACGCCTGCTCAGTGCATCCCAACACATTGTGCGGTCTGTTACGTTTCCAATTCTCGTCCAATTTCGCGCATTCGGCATAGTTTCCATCGGTTACATCGCAAATCTGCAGTTGGTGCCGGTTATCAGCTCGTCGAAAAATGTCAACCGAGCAGGTGCTTTCTGTCGCAAAAGACGTGGTTGACGAGACGATCAACGGGGCCACGCACAAGTTGTCAACCCTATCAACAAACGGCGGAATGAAGAAGAAGTCCAGCTGCTCGCAGTCCATGTTGTGCTGTTTAATGAATCCATGTGGGTAATATTTTTTTTGGAAATTGGAAAGAAAATTTTGCGGAAAAGCGGGCACAAGCTTGACCTTGAATCGCACCTGCAAGGTTGAATTAAATGCTGAAAAACGAGTTTTGAAATAACTTGGTACACACATAGCGGTATAATAAGCCGTGTTTTCGTCTTATCTACCTTTTGATAACAACAGAAAATTGTGAAAACAAACTGTATGTATATTGATTGTTGCTGCACACATTCTGTTTTTGTTACGTATTAACTGAAACCTTAACAAAGTTCAAGTAGCTGCGTCTAATCGTTTATCGCTGGCACTAGAAATTTTAGAAAAATCGCCCACAAAGCGTTGAGTCAACTCAAATCTCACCACAGTGTAAAGTGCAAAAGTAAACATTTTTAAAGATAATTCTGCTAGTACATATAACATACAGCTCAGTTTCAGACTCAAATCTTTCAAAAGTTTTACAGCTCAGACTCAAATCTAAAATTTCCAAAAAAATTAATAAATAACCATACTCTTGCATCCCTATTGGTTCTACACCCCATTTAGAGGCGTGGTCTGCGTATTACTTCTTTCCCATTGGTTGCTAGAAATCTCCTAAGACGCTCTCCCTAGTTTCAGTTGCAACAATTGCTGTCAACGACCTTGCGCTATCATGCAATTGTTAATGACCGTTTATCTCACGCAACTAAACGTTGTTTCCCGTCTACAATGTTATCAAAAAAAAGAAGATAAACAAACATCTTATAGTTAATTGAAGTAATAACTACTCTCCAAGTAATAATATCATCAATCTTAATATAACTTTTTTGTCGACACGTTGTAACGAAAGATTGAATGACTAAGGGAACTTGATTTGTATTATATTATGTTTAAGTCAAGGTCAGTTTAAACTAATTCTGCGCGTATCCATTAACTGAAAGCAGAGAGGGGAATTTAATGATTTTTTTTGTTTCAGACGCCTGGTTTATTCCTGAAAAACTGAACCCCAGAGGTAAGTTATTAGAAATAACGTGCACATTTCCCAATTATGTTAAATGTTGATTCACATCATTTGTATCTTTGATACAAATGTCAAACCGGTAAGTGTGAATCAACGTGTTGTGTTGTAAATTTTTCGCGAAACGAATGGTATAGCGGTTTCCGGGAATCAAAAGGACATTTCGAAAATTCCTCCATTGAAAAATTTGATTATCAAAGCGTTGCGATTAACAATCAAGGTGTTGGCAATGCCGAAAACCCCGATTTTAGTTTTAAGGCGGTGGTTTATGTTTCGATTTCCTAATTATATCTTTTTGGCAAAACGGCTAAACTTGTGCCGGCGCAATAATAGTTTCTTGGAACACAATAGCGCCATTAAAATTAATGCTGCAGACATAAAAATCAAGGGATATATTTAAAGAATGTCGTATTAATATTCGTTGTGCACTTAGTTTTTGTGTGGTTTGTATTGTAACCCTTAAAATATATTACTGCCATTATTCAAGTCACATTCATACTTGCGGTTTAAACACTATTATACTACTAAAACTGCAGTCACTGCTGGTTTGCCAGCGAGCCACTGATTGTGTTGGCAAACTGTAGTAACAATTTGTTTGTTTCATGTTAAAATACGTATAATTACAAAAGATCTTATTAATTAATTAATGGTGACAATTTTTTGCCTTTTTTCCGTGATTCAAAAGGAAATCCATAAACACCCTAATAACCTCAATAGAGATATAGAGTTCCCCCTCCACCACACCTGGAAATACGTCATTAATATAACCACACGCATGTTTCATTAAAACTAAGGTTTGCACAATATTATTGTGAAGTATTGGAATATTTCACTATTTCGCCATTTTAAAACATAGTTCTGTCTTATGGGAGAGAACGCCCAGAGACAAAATAGTGTGTATAATAGCTCAAAATTTTAATGATGGTACGTTGAAAAAAATCATTTAGGATCTTTCTTGCTGCTAAATTTCACAGATTGAAAAAGTTAATTCGCACGTGAAAGTTAGTTTTATGCATTGTTATCACAGAAATTTAGAAACTGTTTCCTTTGGAAGCGTGTGATGTTGAATTTGAGACTAAATCTGGTAACATAAGTACTGCTAACTTTTTGAAATCACCGTTAAAAGCTCAATATCTTTTCGATGAATATGATATGCGTAAGGGTTATTTCTCTATGTTTTATTTCTCTATATTGTTTCTTCTATGGAAAAATGTCTATCTAGAGAAAATATATATTGTAAAAAATCCATAACTGGTTTTTTTACTACTGAATTTCAAAGGTAGGGAAAGCTCAGTGGTAGATGCATTTTCAGCCACTTTAAACACTGTTAGAGGTTTATAGAAAGTAAAAAAAGTTCCTTTTTCCTTAGGAGTTTGATATTATAGGGCTATATTAAAGTAATGATTCCATTTAGAGATAGGAGCTATTCAATTTCAGATCAAATTTTCCATCATAGCTTTTAAGCCTATTTTGGGTGTATATTATAAGAAAAGTAAAAGCTATAAACAATCTGCAAAGATCCGTTCATTCAACTGAATATGAATCCCCCCTTCACTTTTTCATCATGTAGTTCTATCAAACAAATATAATTTTGATGTATTTTATATCAATTAAAAGAAAATTCCAAGTAAAAGTTCCTTAAGTTCGTATACATAACTACAGTTTTTTTTTTTTCAATGGAACCCTATAAATAATATTGCATTTTAAGAACAACAGTTAAATGTCTCTTTATGTTAATAAGACTAGAATTGATATTTTACAAAAAGATATTCAGTATTTTGTTGAAGTAAACACAAACCGTAAAAATTGTGGAATACAATTTTTGTGGAAGTGAAGAAAATTGCTCTTCTACGACCCTGAAGTTAAATGTCTCGTGAAAGAGCAGAGTCAGGATTAACTTTTAAATGTTAACTTCCAAAACTTTTGTAAGGTCAAAATGTTATGAAGATTGTAAAACAACAGAAAATGTTTAGAGACAAGTAAGAAATATACAAATGGCCTGCAGAATAGTTTAACAGATCTAAGATTGTACTTTAAAAAAAAACATTTACAAACGGAAAAGCGAGAGTTAATCAAAAAAAAAATTCAAACGAAATTTCAATATAACTTCAAAAAAAACCGTTCTCCTAATCGTCATTTTCTTCAAATGTGAATATTCTCCACATTATTTATCGTATCAAAAAATTTCGAGGGGAAATGCTGTAGATATCAAAACATTCTGTAGGATAGACAATAAAAAAATATTTTAACTTGCACCAGTTTCGAGATGTGACCCAAAGTTGTATTTTTTTAAATGAAAACCATAATTGATTTTGACATTATTAAATTACTTGATTTTTTTCGCTTTGCAACGACATAAGGTTCGAGGTATTTATATTTCATAGTTTAGGAGATTAGAAAAATCATATTCCACACAGATTTTAACCCACATCACACTATCCATGATTAAGAACTATGTTTTGTTTTCAAAACAAAAAACTGCATATCTGGTATTTATTATCTTTTGTGCTTTAGTAAATGAAAAAGATTTTCCGAAAAAACAGTTCTGCTCAAATTTAGTACATCAATAAATTTCAAAAAAAATAAACATTGAAGAAATAAACATGGTAACAGTAAACATGAAAACAATAAACATAGTAACAATAAACACTTTGGTGCAAATCATTAACTTTTTTGTATATTTGAATGTTCCATTTTACAAATATGGCGAAATAGAAAGAAAATTTTAAATTTGTTTTATTTGTTTTATTTATTTAATTTACTAAGAAACCGGTTTCGATCCAAGGAGCATCTACAGTCTTAATAGTCAATAAAAAAAAACAAATTGACTATTAAGACTGAAGGTGGTCCATAGACCGACACCGGTTTCTTAGTAAACTAAATAATTAAAACAAATAAAAGAAGTTTAAAATGTATTCCCCTTAAAGTTATTATTATTAAAGGTATTCCTCTATAATTGCTTACTTCTTTCCTACTGCCTTTTTTAAAATTGGTGTTATTATTCCCTTTCTTCAGTCATCTGGAAATCCATCTCCTCCATATTACGGTTATGATTTTTGTCAATCATTCTACCACTTGTTCTGTACCATTAACTCAAGCTTCATTTTAGAATTGTGTATATTTCAGCTGTATATCTCGATCTGTTATTTATTACTCTTTCACACCTTTTTGCTTTTTTACGTTTAGATCCTTTCAGAATGCTTATAAAGTTCCATTCTTTATAAAGTTCCCATTCTTTCATTTCTACGTCCTTACTTATCTTCTGCCTTGCCCCCTCCCTCGGTTGATAAGTTTCCGTATTTCCGTTTCGTTTATTATATTTTTATTTCTTCTTCATACTCTTTGGCCTTCTCCTCTTCTTCTGCTTACAGAACCTCTTATATCACCTTTCATATAATCGGCTGATGATCAGATTCTACTTATTAATTATTTTGTTATTAATTATTTTCTCATTGTTATTTGGTTTGATGACCCAACTCAAACGATGTTTAATATCTAACGGTTTGCACCAGTATGGGGGCAAAAGTGTGTTAAATGCTTGGTTTATTTAATTTTTAAGATTATTACTTCAGCGTTTCTCACTTTTGATTAATTCAGTTGCTGCTACTGTAAATTTTAAAATTCCAAAGTGATGCCAAAAACTTTCGTTCTTCGATTTAATCTACTAAATCGGTAAGAGCTACAGACTCGGTTAAATGAAATGCTATGGGGGTGTCTAAGCTGTTTAGACCTTCTTTTGTTTTTCCAAAAAAATGTATCGCCCACTAGATTTCCTGAAAAAACTGAAAATCGTCATTTTCTTCAAATGTGAATATTTTCCTAATTTATCGTATCAAAATATTTCGACGAAAAAAGTTGTAGATATCGAAACATTTTGTAGGATAGATAATGAAAATATTTTTTACCCTGCACCAGTTTCGAGATGTGACGCAAAGTTGTATTTTTTTAAATGGAAACCATAGTTGATTTTCACGGTATTCATATTACTTGATTTTTTCCTTTTCTAACCATATAAGGTTCCAGGTATTTATATTTCATAGTTTAGGAGATATGAAGAAAAATCATATTCCACACAGATTTTAACCCACATCACACTATCTATCTATGATTAAGAACTATGTTTTGTTTTCAAAACCAAAGACTACATATCTGGTATTTATTATCTTTTGTGTGCTTTAGTAGATATAAAAAAAAATATTTTCTGAAAAAACAGTTCTGCTCAAATTTAGTACATCAATAAATTGCAAAAAAAGGAAACGTGGAAGTAATAAACATGGTAACAATGAACATGGAAGCAATAAACATGGTAATAGTAAATATGATAACAATAAACGTAGTAACAATAAACATGGTAATAATAAACATGGTAAATATGAACACGATAACAATGAACCAAAATTTTCCTACAAAAGATGTTCAATATGGCGGCCGTTTACTTCGAAACATTTGGTAACACGCTGTTCGACACTTTTTCTACGATTCAATAATTGACTTTGTTGCAAATCATTAATACTGTTATAACTAGGACCCGGATCTTTATTTAAATAAATATCTTCGTACTTAAATAAATATTTTGCGATTTTTGATAATAAATAAATATTTGGTTTTTTGTGAAAAATAAGCAAATTATTTCTCATTTAATCTAAATATAATTCAATATTTTTCGAATACTCTTCTTAAAAAAACTATGTACAAAGAAGACGAGAATTCAAATGGAAATACAATTGCCCAATAAAATGTTGAGAATCGCTGCCTGCCTGCAGTTATAAACC
>JAWQRJ010003342.1:0-12176 GCA_033557515.1 Diorygopyx duplodentatus | reverse complement strand
GGAATAAAAATAGGAACAAAATCGACACAATTGCCAAAAGTGCATTTTGTTTGCAAAATTTGCAAAATTCCAAACGTTTTGCAAAATAGACAAAATTGAAAAAAAAATTATAAATTCGAAAAAGAAAGCAAAATCTAGAAATTTCTACAATATCGGCAACAATAAAAAACAAAAAATGTCCAAATTAAAGAATTTATACAAAATTTTAAAAAATCGAAAGAAAAACATTGAAAACTGCCAAAATCGCAGAAATTTCTCCAAAATTGAAAAATTCTCCAAATGAACAATTAGACAAAATAGAACAAAAAATTGCTTAAATAAAAAAAAATATTGACACATTCAACAAAGTCGTTAAATCCACAAATTCAACCAAACCGAAAAAGCGGTAAAATTCATAAAATCGACAAATTCAAAATTGAAAAAAAAAACGTCGCGCCACCAATAAATTGATAAATTCGCCCAATTCGACAACGTTCTATTGGGAACCAAGAAAATCGACACAATTCAATTTTGTAGATTTATTTCAATTTTGTCGATTATTGCAATCGACAAAATTGAAATAAATCTACAAAATTGAAAAAAAAGGAAAATCTAGAAATGTCTATAAAATCGACAACTTCGTCAAAATTCAAAATCAAAATCCCCTCAACTAAAAATTTAAACAAAAAACTGGAAAAATTCCAAAATCGTGAAATTTCCACGATTTTGACACAAAAATTCTACAAAATAACTTGAATTCTACAAATTCCACAAATTTGGCAAAATCGAACAAATTCACCAAAATTGGCGATCAAAAAAAGTTGCTACAAAATCGACAACTTTGTCAAAATCCGCAGTCGACTATATTGAAACAAAAAATTGAAATATATAATAGGAATAAAAATAGTTTTACAAAAATCGACAAAATTAAAGAAAATCTGTAAAATTGAAAAAGAAAGCAAACAAATTTCTACAAAATCGCCAACAATTCCAGATATCGCAGAAATTCCCACAAAATTGAAAAATTCTCAAAGTTGAAAATGAACAATTAGAGAAAATAAAACAAAATTGCTTAAATACAAAAAAATAATTGACACATTCAACAACGTCCAAAAAAAACAACATCGAGAAAAGGAACAAAGGAGCAAAATCAACAAAATTTGTCGATTTTACGATTTTCTTGAATGCATCAATAATTTTTTTTTTATTTAAGCAATATTCTACTTTGTCGTCAATATTCTAATTGTTGATTTGCAGAATTTTTTCAATTTTGTGGAAAAAAGGCAAAATCTCAAAACTGAAAAATTTATATAAAATTAAAAAAATTCTACAGAATCAACAAATTGAACCAAATAGATCAAAACAGATTATTAAAAAATTGCTACAAAATCGACAACTTAATCAAAATCCAAAACCAAAATTGGTCGACTAAAAATTGAAATAAAAGCCAAAAGAGCAGATATTTCCACCAAATTCTACAAATTTGACAAAATCATCGAAGCCAACGATCAAAAAATTGCTACAAAATCGACAACTTCAAAGTCCACAAAGTCGACTAAATTGAAACAAAAAGTTGAAAAATTGCTAAAATCGCAGAAATGCACCAAAATTTGAAAAAATTCTTCAAACTCAACAAATTGTGCAAAATCGACCAAAAGCATCAAAACTAGCGATCATCAAAAATTGCTACAAAATCTACTAAATGAAAACAAAAAACTGAAAAATTGTCTGTCGTAGAAAATTCTCTCATGTATTGGACAAAATAACAAAATTGCTTAAATATTTTTTTTTATTGATACATTCAACAAAGTCGAAAAAATCATCAAATCGACAAATCTAACAAAATCGAAAAAACGGTAAAAATATCGAATTCAAAATTGAAAACATTGTCAAATCAATAAATTGATACCAACAAAATCGCCAAAATCCAAAAATTCGAAAAACCAAATAAAATCGACAATTGCTAAAATTGAAAAAATGCTGCAAAATCAACAAAATTCAAAACCTATTACAAAATCGACAAAATTTAAATAAATCGACAAAATTGGAAAAAACCATATTTCCCGGATTGATGAAAACCATATTTACGTTAACTTTTCAAGGCACAATTCAATTTAATTTTTAAGGCAATCGAATGACACGTAACCAAAACAAATTAAACAAACGATTACCTATTCAGAGCAATAGTTTTCGCTTCCTTGAAGTGCACCAGAGCCTCACAAAGCTTGTTCATCTCGAACAGCGTGTACCCCTTCAGCAGCAACGCCTCAACGCACCGCCTATTCAGCGTGCACGCCTTCTGCCCGAAACTGCACGCCCTCACGAACTTCTTATGTGCGAATATGCTGTACCCCATCACCACCCACTGTTCGGGCGTCCACAAGTTAACGTTGAGGTCGATGTTCACCAGCCGCTCCAGCTCCTGCAGGTGCTCCTTCTCGGCGGACCTCGCCAGCAACGAAGCGTAGAGGTCCCGGCCGGCGCGCATGTTCGGGTCGGCCCTGATCGCCCGTTGCAGGTACCCCAGGGCGGACTTGTTGTCGCACAGGTAGAGGTAGCAGTAGGCGATCGCGACCAACAGCGCGCAGTTGTCCTTCAGCAGGTTCGGAACGTCGAGGTTCTTGAACGTGGCGATCGCGTTTTGGTAGTCCTGCGAGTGCATCTGTGCGTGGCCCCTCAGCCAGATGTTCACCCAGCTGAATTCGGACGTCACTTCGAGCATCATCGAGTTTACTTCTGTGCCCTGAATAATCGTAATGTAATGATTTACGGTGGAATAGAATATTCGAATAGATTCAACCAGAATAAATGGGACAGTGCATCAAATTTTTAGTGCGAATGTATCTCACCTTAGCAGATAATTTTAATAAATTTTCTGCTGCTTCAATAGCCATGGGATTTTCTTTCAGTACCTCCTTGTAGCAGCTAATAGCAGATTTCTCACAACCACCGTCTCTAAACAAATTCCCCAGGGCCATATTAATCTTAGCGTCTCGGGATTTGCAAGGAATGCTCTGTAGAATTTCCATGGCTTTTTTTGTTTTTCGTAAATGGTTATAGCATAAATGCATTTTGTACTTAATGTCGATGTCGCTCGGAATTTCCTGGTTCTCGTTCAGCTTTCCGTTTGTCTTAGATTTCACGATGAACTTCCGCACTTGCAACGCTTGCGAGTACGCTTCTTCCGCCTGCGCGTACTGATTGTCATTGTAGTGTGCGTCTCCGTAGTATAAGTAGATTTGTAGTTTTATTAAGGGGGTCGAGTCTAACTTTTGGTCGGCAGCTGATAGCACTAAATCAATCTGCATCAAAAAAGTAGTCAAGTCAAATGTCAGTATGTTTCCTTTTTAATGTTAAAACTGTAAATAACTTACCGTCCGGACGACGTTGGAGTATAATTCCTTTTCAAACATAGAGGTGACATATTTTAATACAACACTCATGGTGTTGCAGGGCGCCAAGAAAACGTTTAAGAAAGTAGTGAGTTAAATGATAGATGAGATTACGTGTAAATAGCAAAAAGACATGTATGGTCCTTAGTTAGAATGTGTATCGTATTTGTGTGGAAAGGACTGTGCTTTAAAACTTGTTTAAAACCATGTGGATAGTTGACAAAGTGGACTTTACAGGTTGTTTTTGCAAAAGTTAACCCCAAAGCAAAACACTCAAGTCTAGTGGCGCCATCTAGAGTGCAGTTGACGAATTAACAAACTAGCTGATTTGGTGAGGTTTCCACAGATGGCAGTGACTATGTGACAACAAAAATTTACAGGGTCGATTTTATAGAAAAATCTCTACAAAATCGACATAATGGTGAATCGACAAATTAGTATAAAAATGATACCATTGCAAAACGAGGGGGCATAGTCGCCAAAATTAGGAAAATAAAAAATAAAAAATAAAATAAAAAATCAAATTATTGCTAATTCTGGCGATTTTGTAGAAAAGAAAGATCTACAAAATCGACAAAAAATCGTCATAATGGTTAATAAGTCATAATCAATAAATTAGTATACAAATAACAACATTGCAAGCCGAGGGGGCATAATCGCCAGAATTAGCAAAATAAAAAACCTACGAAATCACCAAATTGGATAAAATCGACACAAAAAAAATGGTAAAATCAGCAAAATAATAAAAATTCTACAAAATCGGCAAAATCAACAAAAGGAGAGAAAAACTGCAAAATCGCCAAAATAAAACGATTTTTACAAAATCGACATGTGGGGACAAAATCGACACAATAGTTGAAATCGATTGTTACAAAAATGACTGCATCGCAAGACGGGGCATAATCGCCAAAATAAAAAAACATTCTACAAAATTGCCATTTTGGATAAAATCAACAAAATTTTTAAAAAATGACCAAATCCTCAAAATAAAACTTCTAAAAAGTATTTTGTCGATTTTGTAGAAAGATCTCTACAAAATCGACATGATGGTTAATAGACAAAGAGTCATAATATCGTAAAATGGGCCAAAATCGACAAAATAAAAAAAAATCGACAAAATCAAATTTTACAAATTTCCAAAATCTAAAAAATATTTTGTCGATTTTGTAGAAAGATCTCTACAAAATCGACAAGGGGGGCAAATCAACATAATGGTTAATCGACAAATTGTTGCGAAAGTCATAATGTCGTAAAACGGGGCAAACTGAAAAATTAAAAAATCGATGAAATCAACAAAATGAACAAGAACCTGTAAAATCACCAAAATAAAAAGATTTCTACAAAATCGACAGAAAAGGGCAAAATAGTTAAAATCCATAAATGGTTACAAAAATGACAGAATCGCAAGACGGGGTGTAATCAACAAAATCGTCAAATTTGATAAAATTAACAAAATTTTTAAAAAAAATCGACAAAATAATAAATCTACAACATCAAAATTAAGAAAAACTACAAAATTTCTGAAACCTAAAAAGTATTTCGTACATTTTGTAGAAAGATGGCAAAACGAGGTATAATCGCCAAAATCAAAAAATCTACATCAAATTGGATACAATCTACAATCAATCTATAATCATCAAATTGGATAAAATCGGCAAAACCTAAAAATAATGACAAAATAAAAATATTCTACAAAATCGACAAATTAACAAAATACAGAAAAAACACAGCATCACAAAACTGGGCATAATCGCCAAAATCAAGAAATTAAAAAGGATTGTACAAAAATGCCATTTTGGATCAAATCAACAAAATTAAAAAAAAATTACCAAACCGTCAAAATAATAAAAATTCCACGAAATCAACAAAATGAAGAAAAACTATAAAATTTCCAAAATCTAAAAAGTATTTTGTACATTTTGTAGAAAGATGGCAAAACCAGGCATAATCGGCAAAATCAAAAAAATCTACATCAAATTGGATACAATCTACAACATCAAATTGGATAAAATCGGCAAAATCTAAAAATAATGACAAAATAAAAATATTCTACAAAATCGACAAATTAACAAAATGAAGAAAAAACTACAAAATCGCAAAAAAAACAAAGCATCACAAGACGTGGCATAATCGCCAAAATCAAGAAAATAAAAAAGGATTCTACAAAATTGCCATTTTGGATCAAATCAACAAAATTTAAAAAAATATATCAATCAAACCGTCAAAATAATAAAAATTCTATAAAATCAACAAAATTAAGCAAAGACTATACAAAATTTCCAAAATCTAAACAGTATTTTGTCGATTTTTTTGTAGAAAGATCTCTACATAATCGACATAATAGTTAACAGACAAATTGTTACAAAAGTCACAATATCATAAAATGGGGCAAAATCGCCAAAAAAAATCGCCAAAATCAACAAAATGAAGAAAAACCTGCAAAAAGGACAAAATAAAAAGGTGTCTACAAAATCAACAAAAAATGACAGCATCGCAAGACGGGGTGTAATCGTGAAAATCAACAAACTAAAACAATTTCTTACAAAATCGTCAAATTGGATAAAATCAACAAAATCTTTAAAAGAATAGACAAAATAATGATAATTCTACAAATTCAACAAAATGAAGAAAAACTATAAAATTTCCAAAATCCAAAAAATTATATAGAAAGATAGCAAAACGAGGCATAATCGCCAAAACGAAAAAATCTGCATAACCTCACCAAAGCATCAAATTGGATAAAATCGGCAAAATCTAAAAATAATGGCAAAATTGGCAAAACATGTAAAAATATTCTACAAAATTGAAAAAATTAAGAATAAACTACAAAATCGCAAAAAACAAAAATTTCCGCAAAATCAACAAAAGACCCAAAACCGACACTATGGATAAAATCGACAAATTATTACAAAAGTGACAAAATCGCAAAATTGGACATAATCGCCAAAAATAAACAAAGTTAAAAAATTCTACAAATCGCCAAATGGGGTAAAATCGTCGAAATAATACAAATTCTTCTAAATCAACAAAATGAACAAAAAAATTTCAAAATCTAATAAGCATTTTGTCGATTGGTGTAAAAATGACGTCGCAAACAGTATAATCGCCAAAATTAACAACATAACAAAACCTACAGAACCATCAAATTGGATAAAATCGACAAAATCTAAAAATAATGACAAAATTAGCAGAATAAAAATGTTATGCAAAATGAAACAAAATGAAGCAAAAATAAATTGCAAAAACAAAAGGTTTTCACATGATCGACACAATGATTACCATTCTGTCGGCACAATGTTTACCATTGTTTACCGTCGATTGTGAAAATCTTTGGTTTTTTGTAGATTTTTGCTTCATTTTGTTGATTTTGTCGATTGTACAATATTTTTATTCTGCCAATTTTGCTATTACATATTTGTGGATTTTGTCCATTTCATTCAATTTGTCGATTTTTACAATCGAAAAATTGTTACAAAAATTACAAAATCGCAAAACGGGTCATTGTGGCGTGTTTGTTAGACATAATCGTAAAAATTAACAAAATAAAAAAAAAATCGCTAAATTGGGATATAACTCGTGAAAATTGAAAAAAAAATTGAGAAATCGGCAAAATAAAAAAAATCTACAAAATCAAGAAAAAACTACATTTTTAAAATCAAAAGATTTTAAAAATGAAGTTTTTAATCGAGAAACAGAATCGAGAACAGACAAAATCGCGACAATGGTTAAATCGACAAATGGTTACAAAAATCGCAACAAAATCAGGCCATAATTGCCAAAATCGAAAATTTTCTACAAAATCGCCAAATTGAATTAATTCGATAAAATCGAAAAATAACGGCAAAATAAGAAACTCCTACAAAATCGACAAAATGAAGAAAAAGTTAAAAAAATCATCAAAACCAACAATATCTGAATTATTTTACAAAATCGACAAAAAAGAGCAAAAACGATATAATCAATAATAACAAAATTTAAGTAAAAAACGGTAAAATCAACAAGTACGAAAAAACCGAAATTTTAATTCTACAAAATGCGAATAAATTGCAAAATCGAAAAATTTCCTCAAAATAGACATCTAAATAGTAAAATCGACACAATGGCCAAAAAAGACAAATTGTTACAACACCGATAAAATTGACTTCCTCAAAATCGAGGAAGGCGAAAAATTTCTGCAAAATTCCGATAAATTAGATCAAATGAACCAAATTAAACTAAAATGATATTATGTACAAATTTTATACAAATATTAAATAGGAATAAAAATAATTTTCCTTTCTCCCTTTCTGTTTCAACAATGTTTTCTAAAGACTGCTTTCTGCAGTCTTTAATAGTTTCTCATTTTCCTTCCTCAATTCATTTTTTTTAGATTTTTGAATTGAGTTAACAATCTTTTCAATATGTCTTTAATTTACTTATTTTTATAGCTTTTGCATCTGAAGGGTTTTCTTCAAGCATTACTTATTTAGTAATACTTGTTTTTAGTCCTTTCTAATTTATGTTGATTTAACATTAATTTTCATCCAACGATAATAAATTATACATCCTGACACATCTAAAATAACAGTATTTTCTGTCTCACTATCGGCACTTCGAAATAAAAATTCACCAAATTGCCAAAACCGACCAAATCGAATGAAAAAAGAATGGAAAAATTAATACAATCGCCAAAATTGGAAAATTTCACAAAATCGACAGTATTACAATACTAAATGACCAAAATTACAAGTTTAACAAATTGGACAAAATCAATCGGAAAGAAATAAAATTAAAAATTTGCAAAATTGATAAAATCGCATAATTTGCGAAATAATAAAATTAGAAAGATTGAAAAACTGCAAAATCGCCATAATTGAAAACATAGGCAAGTTTGATAATTGTCTGAAAAATCGTCAACATTAACAAAACCTTTTCCTTATACAAAATCTGCTTCGTCTACAAAATCAAATCAAAGTGATTCAAAAACTTAAAACGTTTATTTGTTTAGCTTCCTGTGAAAAATATAAATAATAAAACTGTTTAAATTGAACTTATAAAATGAAAAACCTATGAAATAAAATAATTGAACTTATCTTTTCTTGTTTTCTTCTTAACAATAATAGATACAATAAATAAATATCAAACAAAAATCCCCTTTTCAGCATCATATCTAATCAAATTATTTGGCGCCCCTAACTTCTTTAACAAATCTTGCATGTCAATGTTTGTTTCATGCTCCTTTAATTTCACTAAAAGATCTTGCAACGCATTTTCACAACCCGTTTTCCAGGTTATCGTCAAGCTTTCCAAATTTTTCACATCGTGAACTTTATGATATAGCTCTGCGTGTTTGTATTGCTCCAATTCCCCTTCTTTCCTGGTAATCACTTTTTCTAATTGGAGAATTTTATCGATCACTTCCGATTTATCAATGCTTTTAGTTTGCGAATTTGATTTGTGATTTGTTTTTTCAAAAAATTCATCATCGCTTTCCAAACTATCAGACATTTTGGAAGATTTCTTCATTGATAGTTGTCTAAATGAAGAAGGGTTCGAAGAAGTTTTTTGTTTCCGTTTGATGTAATCGTCTATTGAACTTTTCGAGTTTGTCTTTTGTTTGTTGACAGGTTTTTCTTTGAAATCTGAATCATCTAAATCGATTATCAGAGGTTTTATTTCTAATTCCTTAGTTATCGTTTTGGGCGAGAAACCTAAGTTATGCGACTTTATAGAATTGGTAGTAGTTTCAACTTTATTATAGATTTTCTCATCTTCAGCTTTTTTAGAATATATTTCTTCGGTATGTTTATCATTGTTTCGTTTTTTCAAATTAGTTTCTGCACACTGTGTTACTTTGTTTAATTGACCATCTTTTTCTAATGATATATCATTTGTTTTCTTTGATGTATCAGCTATATTTTTCATTACTTTATTTGATTCTTCTTTTTTCCTTGATACATCATTTACTTTTCCCTTTTTAACATCTTCTTTGGATTTTCCATTGTTTTTTGGTTCACTTCTCTTTAAAACATCACTTGATTGATCACTTCTTGATGATTTCTCATTTTTCTTCTCAACTTCACTTATTTCCTCATTTCTCTTTGATTTATTAAGCGCTTTTTCGAATCCCTTTGAAATTTTGGAACTATTATTTGTTTGGTCCCTTTTTATGGGTTTTCTATCTTCTATTTCTTCCGTTTTATTTGTTTTTTCATTGGCATCATCTTTTATTTTATCAGTCTTTATTGATTTTTCATTTCTCTTCGATTTTTTGGTTGCTTTATTTAATTCACCATCTAAGGGAGTCTTTTCAAGGTTTACATACAATTCTTTACGTTCATTCAATGTTACTTTTTGACTTTCTTTTAAAACATCTTCTACGTTATGCTCATTTGTTTCACTCGACGTTAATAAATTACATCCGGACACATTTAAAATATTGGTGGTTTCCGTTTCGCTATCGGAACTGTCTTCAATCAATCTCTTCTTAGCCTTCCGTATGTCAGGCACGTGTTCGCGTTTGGTTCTCTTAGATAGGCTTTCGTGTGGTGTTTTGCTCTTACGTTTAGTTTCTGCAGGAATCGGGATGGCCTTAGTTGACGAGGTAGGAGTTTGTTTTACGTTACTTGCCAGCGGAGAAGAATCGTAAATCAAGGTAACATTTTCTTGGGTTAATAACGGTGATTTAAATGCACCGGATTTCCACTTCCTCGATAGGCCTATCCTCGGACAAGGGGTTAGTAGATTTTTGTTGATGGGTCCACCCGGAACTGCGGTTTTGATTGTGTTTTTAGGGTTGGAACTGTCCATTTTTAAGATTAACGATAATTTAACATAACTTACATACGAAAGTTAAAATTTTAGAGGTTGTTTTCTGATCAGGTGCACCAACATAAGTATATTCTTTTACTAAACTATCAAATTTGATAAAACAAATACAAATGCTTATTTTATGTGTACATCACCTATTTAATTGTTATTTTTTTACAACAAATGATCTAAATTGAAAATTGTGTAGTATTTCCCAATAGTGGTTTTGATTTTATTTATAATTTTTTTTGTTTCTGTTGGTACTGCCGTTTTAAAATCCCCACATCTGTCAAACTCTAATTAACCTAGAAATTATCGATTACTAGCTTAAAACAGAGTACAACTTTTTGAAGAATTACAAGCAAAGTTATATCAAAAATGTCCGCAAAGTTGAGTAGAGATAGAATAGCTGGAAATGGAATAGCATATAGCGAACCAGCTTTGAGAAATAATTCGTCCATCGTTGAATACTGTCGTACTTCGATGGCAGCTTTATCCGGATGTACCGCAGGTTTGCTTGGCCTTACCGGCCTGAAAGGGGCAATTTTTTATTTAAGCTCCGTCTTCTTGTTGTGGACGATGATTTTGGTAAAGGCCGGATCATCGTTCAATCGTTATTTCGTGTCTCGAAGATCACTGTTAACCAATGGATTTTTTGGTCAATTATTCACTTATATTCTATGCTGGACTTTTTTGTATGGAATGGTTCATGTCTATTAAGTAATTAAATAAGAAATATATTAATTATAATAAAGTGTACAAGGTTTTGTTATTACTTTTCTGAATAATTTTATTGTAACTAAATTATACGGAATAATAAATTATAGTTTATTCAAATTCGTGTGGTCTTATTGGACGTTCGGCGTCGAACAATTTAGGATCTTTGAAAAATACAGGATCTTTTAGATACGCAGGCATTAACCCAGCACTTTGTGCTTTTACGATTTCTTTTTCGACTCTCTTTTGCTGTTGACTGCATAACCCTGTTATGTGTCGTCCGTAAACGCGACCGGTGTATGGCGATTGAAATTGCGAAAGTAGTTTTACGTTCTTATAATCTGCGGTTATGTTATGTTTGCACAGCACGCACTGTATTTTGTCCTTTTGGAATGGATTTTCCATATCGAAACTAGGAACGTCACTGGCAGAACAATTTCTTCGACTGATTATTTGGGACGTAGGTCTAACTTTCGCTGTAAAATTGTAATTTACAATTAATGATATAGTTACAGATGAAGTATACTGCAGATACGTACTCAGTATAGGTCTTAATAACGCTAAATTCATTTTAAATAGTTACGAGAATGTAAAATTGGTTTAACTCTCAAATATTTTTTTAGGTTAGGTTACTTATATCTGGGGTGAAGTTTTATCGCCATTCGGAGAAAGTGAAATGTCACTAGATTCAATATCAATTTTCAAATAATTTTCATTTAACATTTGCATGAAAATGTGGAAACGGGGCAGGACATAACTTTCCTTTCTACTTGAGTTTTAACTTTTTTTTACTACAACCTCCGATTTTTTAATGTAAACTGCAATTTTCCAAAATTAATTCGGGAAAAGATTAATTTGAGTCACTTTTATTTTGTTAACTAGAGTTGTTATTTGTATATGTTTTTAATGGTTTTAAAACTTAAAACTTCATACGTCAAAACTAAAAATAAAATTAGTAAAAATTCAAAATTTAGTACAAAAAACTAAACCATACAAATTTCAGCAATAACACAACCGTAAGAGATTAAATCGATGCTCAAATTGAAAAAATTGACTTCCTCAAAATCGACGAAGACGAAAAATTTCTGCAAAGTTTCAATAAATTAGATAAAATGAACCAAATTAAACTAAAATTATATTAAAGACAAATGTTATTAAATATGAATAAAACTAATTTTCCTCTCTCTGTTTCAACAATGGTCACTGTTTCGCCTAATCTTCATTATCCTAATCCCTGTATTTGGGATATTTAAAATCATATTGTCTTTCTTGTCTTTATATGGTATTATTGTTTTCAAA
>JAWQRJ010003341.1:0-12178 GCA_033557515.1 Diorygopyx duplodentatus | reverse complement strand
CAATAAATAATTCTGTATGTCTCTTAATTTTGCACACACTTCGCTCATACTAGATAAAGTAGATTTTGGATTTTCACATTCGTCCATATCACTATTATCAGAGTTATGTTCTTCATCATTATTGCACGATTCTTCCAAATTAACTCGTTTGCGGATTCACCACAAATTGATTTAAAAGTTATACTGTGTCGCCGACAGAAACTTTCGAACCAGCCATTAGATGCTGCGAAATTTTCCATCTTTAAACTGCTTGCTATTTCCAGTGCTTTTTGTTTAAGTAGCGACCCAGATATTGGAATTGCTATATTTCTGGCTTTGCAAAGCCAATTGTAGACGACTTGATCCACTGCCAATCCTTCCGACTTCGGAAATTTTCGTTTTTGGTAACACCTTCCTCAACCATCTTTTTTAATTCATCTTTATTTTTCATAATATCGTTAATTTGTGTTTTTCCAACCCCATATTTTTCGGCCAACTTTCGCAAACTTAACGCATACTTTTCACTTTCGGCGATTATATTTATTTTGTCTTTTAGCGACAAACGTTTTCTATTTAGCGACATACTTAATTAAGAACCTTTTGAATACGGGGACAACTATTGCCGCGGCCGATATTGGCAGGTAAATTTCTGTGAAATTTACCTGACATGGTGGTCGTAAATAACGGGTTTTTGTATATGGGAATTTCCTTATAGTGGATTCTTTAGACAGGTGGCCGTTAACACAGGTTTTACTCTATAACGGCCAATATTTTTTCTTTTTTTGGTGGCCGTTATTGGCAGATTTTACTGTATTAAATAGCTGCTTTTATCCCTCGACGCCGGCTTAAGAGTTAGAGACCGACGACGGTCCGTAGTGCTTTCCAGAACGTACCCGTTTATTTTTTCATAGCAAACTCTCTGACGATACGGGAAAACCCGCGAAAACACTTTTAGTTTAAATATCGGGATAAAAACGGATTATTTAATAAATCAAAATATTACAGCACTATCTAGCAGCAGAAAAGTTCCTTTTTTTAAATGAATAAATTTTTTAAAAAATGCATCATATTCCTTATTCTTTGTATTACTCTTTTTTAAGAATTGTACATTGTTGATGTTTACTGTCTTAAGTTCTATATAATCTGATGGTTCTTTTAACAATTCGACGATTTCTGGATGACCATAATCGCTTTCCATATTCAAATGAACTTTAGACTCTGATTGTTCTCCAATTTTGTCGTTACACATACATTATTGGTTAGACGTTTGAGGTTTTCAGTCTCTATTTTATATCGTGATAAAGCATCTGCTACCACGATAAAATCACGCTCATTCCAATCGGAATTTAGTTAACCTTGAAGAAGGATTGGTACCAAATTGGACCAATGATGATCAGTGGTCTGTAAATATGGAATTTGCGACCAAAAATATATCGGCGAAAATATTTGACGGACTATATTATAGCTAACAATTTTCCTTTCCAATTTCCTTATCAATTGTAGCATAATTCATCTCTACTTTCTGCAATGTTGTTCTGCTCGCGTAAGCAACAAGTTTATTGTTTACATTGCACTGCTCCTATTTCGTAAGCAGATGCAACTGTTTTAAGAATAATTTCGCTGGACCGAAGGTTATTACTTCCTGTCCACAACATGGAGACGTATGGTTAATATATGTGAGTTCTGTTGTATTATGGAATGATTCTCTCTGCTCTGAGAAACATTCCCATCATTGCACAGTGGGCCAGAATCCCAGAGAAGTGGCCAAAATACAAAAATTTTCAACTTTCTAATATCTTCCCGGAATTATTATTTTCTTATAAGAAGCCCTTGACTCTACCAGGGGTATAAATAGTACCCTTAACTGATGCCCATTTACTATATATGGCAAGCAGTCGAAATGACCATTTGCAGTGTAACGACAGTTTTGTGAGAAATTAGAGCGTGTTTTAGTTGATTTTTTATGAACAATTTAGTTTTTTTTCTCAAAAACTATACATGAGGCATATTATTCAAAGTAA
Organism: Diorygopyx duplodentatus; assembly: GCA_033557515.1. Classification (NCBI taxonomy): domain Eukaryota; kingdom Metazoa; phylum Arthropoda; class Insecta; order Coleoptera; family Scarabaeidae; genus Diorygopyx; species Diorygopyx duplodentatus. The sequence goes on along the minus strand of JAWQRJ010003341.1, from coordinate 10,178 downwards.
GTACCTTCATATAATACCAATATAGCCTTCAAATTGCATTTTATTTGGCAGATTTTAATTATTCATTTCTTGTTTGCGTATTTCTTAAACTAGTAAATTTCTACTTGAGCTACAAAAAGTTCCTTTCAAGACACGTCAATGAATTTATTATCTGCATATAGCCTAATCTCTGCTCTAATCACTTAAAAAAAATTACTGCTCCTACTTGCTCCTTCGAATTTTAAATCGATTTTTATTCTTCCGTGTAATATGCGTATAGCAAAGTTTAGCGTGGATGTCGCGCTAAGCGTTCGCTTTCGCCTATAATTCCGGCAATTTTTCCTGTGAATAAATTCATTTGTTTGTATTAATTTATACTAATTTGAATTAAAAAGTATCTAAGACAAAATTTTGCTCCTACTGGAATGATGATTTAGTTTTAAAAATCATTTTCGTTTTATTATATTCCGCTAACTTTACTGAAATTAACAATTCTATTATAGTAGTAAAGTAATACCTCAACTAAAAATTCAAAAAGCAGACCCAGAAAAGGTTTCGAGATGAAAAAACCGTGTAAAACCGGGAGGCAGCGACACTAGTAATGACGGCATACGCCAAGAAGATTTTTCAAATCAGCAGAAACTGCTTCCCCAATTACACGCGTAATCTCGATTTGATAAAAAGATGCAGTATAATATTGCAGGCAATGGCGACAGGTTACAAAATAGACGTTGAAAAATATGATGTTTTTACCAAAGATACAGCAAGACTATTTGTGCATGCCATCTAGCGTGCATAAAATATTAATACATGGTTCCGATGTTGCGGGGGCGGTTATTCTTCCCGTTGGGCAACTGTCTGAGAAGGCCCAATAATGCCGCAATAAAGATTTAAAAATGTACCGAAGGAGCCATTCAAGGAAATTTTCTAGAAAAGTGGCCAACGAGGATATTTTGAATTTTCTTTTGGAATCGTCGGAACGAGCCTCCGAAAACTCCCTTCCAAAATAAAATACTGCCATTTCTCCAGAAGTTTTGGAACTATTGATAGCGCCAGAAATGGCCCCTCCTAGTTCAGAAAATTCCGAAGAATCTGAAAGTGTTGATACAGAAGAAGATACTTCAGGCGACAGCGACTCTCAGTTGGAATAATTTTTAAATATCGTTTTATAGCTATTAATAAAAGTATTTTATTTTACATGTTATTAGAAATTTTCATACCCTTGTTTAACTCTTATGTGAGAGCATATTTGAATGACTTATTTCAAAAACATATTTTTATATGCATTTCCGCTCAAAAGAATAGAAATTTTTTTATTGTTTTTTTTAGTACTTACCCCCTGTATCTCACCCCTTATCACGATTTGTTAATAAAAATAATAGTATTTGTATATTTATTATCTTACTATTCAAGTTTCAGAATTTTGGATTAAGTTTTTCGCATTTCACCCCCTTGATCTCACCCCATTTGCCTACTTAGATTTTTTAAATTATTTTTCCCAGAAAAGTTATTAAATAACCAGCCCAATTCCGTAATTTGAGAATTTGGCCACTTTTCTGGGATTCTGGATCACTGTGCATTGGTGCGTTTAAAAAAGTCTCCTCAATCTATTATATTTACTCATGCCACAAATTACACAATGATAGCCTTCGTGTTTTCTTAACTACTGTTCCTAATTTCACTGTTTTCCCTTTGCCCCTTTTAAAATCCCACAATTTGGAAAAAATAAAAAAAACTTTCTATCATCAATCTGCTAACGTTGCAGTACTCACTTCGAAAACCGGGAAATTCCTCCCGTAAACCCAGTTTTAGTGACCTTTTAACTAACCCGCTGGCTGTTCTTTATTACGTCGTCGCGAAATTCCCGAGCGGAGTTCAGGTAGCGCCGTCTAATTATAAAAGTTTTCCCGGGGAGGCGGGTGTCGGCGCTTTTTCGTCCGACCCCGCGGACCGGCCGAATTAAAAGTTCCCGCGCATATTCTTAGAGGAACCATTGTTAAGATTTCATTGCGCCGGAAAAATTCCAGCTCAGTAACTTGGCGCGCGGCGATAATTTATTTTGCCAGCGGCTACCTAAAATTTTCCGTAATAACCAGTCGTTCCTGCAAATGCACAATTCGGATACTACATTTTATACCATTATTCTTATTTCTTCTGCGATATTTTCTAAAGTCCATCGGCTATTTTAGTGGCACGCTAAAGACTTAACGCCACATATCCAATAAATCTGACAAAAAATTCATTAGATGTCGATAAAAATAACGACACTGTTAGTGCTATAAGTCGTTTCAGTTTTTCGTGGAAAACAAATAAAAAGTTTCTGGAACTTGAAAACGGAAACTCGAGTATTAATAATTAACTACAGAAACATTTAGCTTGTGTTCATTTCCAGTAGCTATAAAATTCCGTTTCTAAAGTTGCTTGTTTTTTATTTATTTTTATTGTGTTAAATAATAAAAAAATATATGTAATTAATTGAAGTCCCAGGATGCCTGTGGAACCGAGACATCCTTGGACTTCATTAAGAATTTTAAAAGGTTTACTTACCCTCTCAATTACAATTCAACTCTATTTACGCAGTTTTTAAAATAAAATAGGTCTACGAGTTTTCATTGGCAATGAAACAAATTAAAGCGATCGAACGGCATCGCCGCGCAGAAAAAAAAACTTTAATTTCTGGCGCTAATTACGGCCCTGGGCGGCCTCGATCGACATTTGTTTTTGCAACCGATCTATCCGATCAGCGGTGATTCGGCCGGATCGGATCGAGCCGTGTCGGATTAGCGCAATTTGCGCCCCCCGAAAAAAACCGATCGGCGTAGGACGCGTTCGCAGTTCCAGCGCGGAGCGAACAGGGCCGGCTTCGGCCGCTAAAAAAAGGACAAGGGCCCTGCGATCCCCCGTTTAATGGAACCACGGGGCACTGCGCGTAAAGGGCCCGGGCACTGCCGCGTTTATCGCTCCACGGGTTAATTTTAATGCGTTATTCGCGCAGTGCAATTACGTCGCGCCGCGTTTTTATAAACTGTTTGTGCGGTCACGCACCGACGCGCAATTTCGGATAGTGTTTCGGACTGCGCTCGCGTGCCCGCGCGAGTAGATATGCGTTCCTAGTTGGCACTGAAAAATTAACAAAATTTTCGAGGAAAAAGGTGGGCCTTTTTAACACACTGTAACTGGCGCAGTCATTGGGATAAATGTAAGGAAGGCGCTAGTACTAACCTGAAATGAACAATCTAATTCCATATTAGTCAATAACGATAAAAAATAAGAGTTTATTTTCATCAAAAATGAATAAATATACATTCTAGGATATATGTATAGGCATACTCTAGGATAGATTTGCATATGCTATTATAAACGTGTATTCCACACTTTATACTACTGTCCTTCTTTTTGTACGTCAGGGCTCTAGCTGTGGCCTTCGTTTTTGGTTTCTTAGTATGAATGTGGAATTTTAGCTTTGTGTCCATGTCAATTCCCAAATATGTGCATGAGTGAGATGGCGTGATTTCGGCGTTTTCGATGTTTTCGACAGTTGGTGTGGATTGTTTAATGCGATGGAATGGGATGAGCAACTGCGTTTTAGATGGATTTATTTTGATTCTCCAGATTTTATTTTGATCCTCCAATTGGAGGGTCCGGATTGTTGAGTTTAAATTGTTGCCATGTGCCACCAGTGCTGTATCATCGGCATATTGCAGAATGTATGATTTCGCGTTGTGTTCTCCGGTCATTATATCATATGCGAAAATGTTGTACAAAGTTGGTGATAGAGGGGACCCATGCGGCACACCTTGTTTTGGGTAAAATTCTTTTGATAGGGCCACATTGCTTCTGACCTTCATTATCCGGTTGTTAAAGAACTGGTAGATTAGCTTAATCTACCAGTTATCTGCGCTAAGGGTATGACCAAGGGTCATCAGTTTATACAATAGCCCCCCATGCCACACCGATTCGAACGCTTTTTTGACGTCAATGAACATCACTGCTGATTTTCCATTTCGCAAGTAGGTGGTATGGATATTCGAAGTTAGAATTGCCATAGGGTCACTTGTAGAAGTACCATTTCGGAAACCAAATTGATGTGCTGGGATTACATCACTAGTTAGGGAAATTAATTTGTTTTTCAAATGTGTTCCAAACATTTTTCCTGGTACTGGAAGCAGTGCTATTGGGCGATATCCATCGGGATTCGATAGGTCACTATCTTTGTTTGGGGTGCAAATAACAATTCTTATTTTCCATTCTGATGGAAAATGCTGGTTAGGCAAACAAAAGTTGAAGATTTCGAGTATGTATCTGTGAACTTCGTAATCTAATTGTTTGACTACTTTTCTATTTATTTTATCATATCCAGCTGCAGTGTTCTTTCTTTTAGCTAGGATTTCCCAACGCTCGTTTTCCTCCATCAGTAAGTCTGCAGACGTGGTAACAATTTGGTCATGGAACTATTGAATCCATTCCTCTACTCGTTCATATGTCTCTTCATCGTAATCGTCGTCCACTGACAATGAAAAGGCTTTTCCAGATATGTCGCTTGGATTCGGACTATGTCTTCATTTGAACTGTGTTCTTTGTTCGTGACTGGGTTGACAATTTCTTAATTTCCGACCAGTATTTTTCCCTCTGCTCTGGTTAATGTTATTGTAAGCTCTAATATAATTACAAGTTTTGTATGCCATTATAAGATTATGAATAGCTTTGTTTAGTGCATTGAATATTTTCTTCATGTCGGCGTCATCTGTTATACGGAATTTCCGGTACACTCTTCTCTTTTTTTAAATTAATCTTATAATATAAGGGGGGCAACGGATATGAGTATACAGGAGGTTTCCTTCTGGGCGAATGATTCAGGACCGACTTGCTGAGGTATTGGTGGAACGAAGAAATGGTTTCCTTATTAATGGTAGCCTTATTATACATAAATCTTCTCATGTCGTTGTCAACTTTTTGTACCTCACATAGATTGATATTCGGCAGTGGAATAGATTTCTTGTTTATTAATCCCTAAGCAATGCATATCTGGAAATCTGTAGCAAGATGATCACAGCAAAGGTCACTTATTAGTGCTGATAAGAATTTTCGCATCCAGTGATTACTCTTATTTGAAATGTGGGGTATTTGTGACTTCGAAAATGATCTTTTGCAAAATATGTGTAAAATATCTAGTATTTTAAGTTGCTCGCTAAGCTCTTCGTCTTTAATCTCAAGACCTACCTTGTTTATCACAGCTGAATATGATGCCCATGAAAGTTTTCTGCCAACGTAATTCGGATGGGTTTCTTTAATAATTAATTGTTGTTCTTATTTATTCAGATTTAATATTAGTTGGTTTTTCCATCTTCTGATTTTATTAAAAATCCTAGTTTTGTTTGGATTATTTCGTCTCTTGAATTAAACCTGTTTACCGTCCAGTGTTCATTCGAGTCTTGAAATTTCGGCCGTTGCTGCAGTAAAAAAAGTTCACTTTTAAGTTTTCTGGTTTGTCGCTCTCTGCGTGAACGCTGGCGCGTGTTTCATATGTGTGTGTTTGTTGATATTTTGTTGTGGAATTATTGAACTGGGTGTTTTGAATATAGTTTGGGAACTTACTGCCTGTGTTGCTTACGATGTCGATTGTGTCTGCTTACCCGCTGCTTTTATTGGTGGGTTCTTCGTAGGTGAGTTCTTTTTGTAAATACACCTGAGGTTGCGGACATGACCGCTAAATATTGTATTGTACTTATTCTCTAACCACGTCTGTACTCAGTGTGCGTACTGTTGGTTTGTTTATTTAGCAGTGAATTTGATTTTCTTAATCTTTTGTATCTTTCCAGTTGTTCAAATATGTTCATTATGTATCCTTTTTCAACTTTGTGTAATAGTGTTAGTATTATCGAAATCTAGGTTACGTCCAGTTTCACGTTTATGTTTAGGAAGGCTGGAATTGATGGAATTGGATTGAATCATGTTTTGTGTTCGAGTATTGTTTTTGAAATAATTCTTCCTGTTTGCCGTATACGGTACGAGGAATCAAAGTGGTACCATAGCCAGGCGCATGCGCTTCCTCCCATAACGCTTAAGCCGAAACCCCACCGAGACAACTGTGGCGATCAGTCTGCTACGCGCGCCAGACAATCAGGCGCGCCGACGTTCCGTGCTAAAAAAGGAACATAAATCTATTCTTATAAGAGGAAAATAAAAAAATATTCTAAAATAAAATAAATGCTTAAAACCCCATTTGAACATAAAAAGAATACTAAATTTAAAAGTATTACAATTGCGGCTAAAATAATTCCTTCTAACATTAGAAAGCATTTCAGGTGTGATCAGGTTAGCTGTTTCTATTATTGTAGCTCTCAGGGCAACCAGATTTTCTGCTCGCTCGTGACGCCAGCTTGTCGCGACATATCGATGCAGTGCTTGTCGCGTCAGCCAATAGTTCGAGCAGGCGGGGTTTAGGAGACACTAAACGACCTTCTCCTCCAATCCTAGGAGGGGTAGGTGGGGCGTACTTGCCGGCATGGTACGGGAATATTTCCTCGCACTGTATATGTTTTTTACAGTTCTGACAGTCTATTGCGTAAATTCCATTATTGGATGATTTTTTAGATGGTTTTAAGAAAATGTTATATTATATGTTTCGAGTTTTAAAGACTAGGTTTATGTTGTATCGTTTTGATATGTTTTTTACTTTTAATTTAAATGAATTAAAGGTCATAGATTTATAAGTTGGAATTAGTAAATTCTTTTTATTAGTTGGGCTACTGTTACGTGAAAGAAAATCATGTTGTATTGTGATTTTTGTTATAAGTCTGTCAATATATGCTGTTGAGTATCCATTATTGAGGGCTAGATTATTTATGTTATTTATTTCTTTTATATAATTTTTCTTTTACAGTTTTATCAAAGGGGTATTTAAAGGTACTATTGATGAGGTATTCAAAGGTTGAATAAAGAGAAGTCTAGAAAGCTAGAAAATTTTGATATGAATATGATAGGGGGAGAACTAAAAGATAAAAATATTTTCAATAAGCTGGCGGTTTCCATTATACCGGAAGTTGACAACAGCTTTGTTAATTTAAATGGAATGACCATAATTTTGTTCTTAATCTACGTTCAGTTTTCAACAACTTTCGTAATACGTTTGCCAGGCCTAAACTAAATCGTTTTTGAGATATTGATTTTTTTCGCAAAAATTATGCAATCGCAGCAACATTTTAAAACATCGAATTTTCGTAATTAGACTTATGCGATAATGTTCATGCTTCATTAACCGTTAGTTGAGACGTTGAACTTTTCAAAAATATACCCGGCGGGACATTGTTACGTACATTCTACACAAAATTGATTTTCGAAATAAAAAAGTTTAAATGACAAAAACTGTTTGTTTTTAAATGGCACATACCAATTATTTTTTTCGTATCGAATGTAGAATTAAAATCCTCGTTAAACGGTATTGGGTTTCCATATACCCAAAATGTATCCTGTTCTGATTATTTAAGGTTTTTCGAGCTCTTGCTGCAAGAGCGATCCTTTGACAATACATTCATTTGCTGTAAATTGGGTTGCCTACCAATTTGTTATCAATTTTGATGGTTGTGTAACATAGGTTGGTTGATTTTGTATTTAGAGTGAAAAATTAATGCAGGTATCATTTGGAAGTCGAGTTATCAAGATATTTCACATGTTTAGTTCTTTACAAATGACAAATCCTTACTGCGTTGTAAAACGGCAATTGGAGTAATTATTTACTCCAATGTTGATATTATGAATTTATTTATTATTCATGGTCGATGCCAACAAATAGTAAGTGCAACGTGCTGGATATTTAACGAAAAATATCCGAATTTGCCGCCGCTTAATAGAACAAAATTCAGAATTTGATAAGTCATGGGAAAGCAACTGGAGGATATGCAAAATATACAACCACAGCAACATTTTGAAAAATTGAATTTTTATAATTAGACTTATGCGATGATGTTCATACTTCATTAACCGGGATATAAATTACTAAGTTACTAATTAACATAAATTACTAAGAAAATGTTCAAATCGTTCTCCATGTCTTTCTAAACAAATCGGAATTCTTGGTTGGATTCCACCGACAGTTGCATTTCGAATTTGGATCGGATCTAATGCATCAAAAGCTCCTCGAACTGGATTTTCGATTTGTATTCTACACGGACGTTCACGGAGGTAGAATACACATTGCTTTTGATGTGACCCCGTAGATAAAAATCCATCTTAGTGAGGTCTGGCGATCTTGCAGGCCAGTCCCATGGACCCAATCTTCGAAATCATTTGTCTTCGAAGTTATTATATCAATTCATGTGTCACATGCACACTGCAGTGCGCGGGGGCGGCATCTGATTGGTACCAACACGATTGTAGTTCATTTAATGTTAATGTCTCTAAAAAGTCTGCCACCACGGTTATTAGGATTTCCAAATATTTTGCCCCATTTAAAATGTCGTCGTAAATAAAATACCGACATTGGTTGTTGTACAACAAACAAACATACGTTGAAAGTAAATTTATTTTGAAAGTAACGATCACGCGTCACATGAGGATTTTTGACTGCCCAAAAGTGAACATTTCTACGCTTAAAAGGGGATTTTTAATCATCGAAAATTTCGCTTCGTCCGTCCAAATATTTTTTTCCAAAAATTTTGGTTCCTTGTAGGCGGACTAGAACCATCTCACAGAATTCTCGTCTTTGCCCTGCGTCTTGTGGATACATCGCTGCAGTTGGTGAGAATTTAAAAGGATGAAATCCGTTTTTCCTTAAAATCTTCTGCACGAAAATCGGCACGAAGTGAGGCGTCTGGATTAGGATGAAAATATGCTAAAACCATAGTGATAGTATTCTCGTCAATCGTGACTGGTTTAGCTTTTCGTATTGCTCCAGTTACTTTCTCATGACTTGTAAAATTGGATTGTAACGTTCTGAATTTTATTCTATTAAGCGGCGCAAATTCGGATATTTTTCGTTAAATATCCTGCACGTTCTACTTACTATTTGTCGGCAACGACCATGCATAATAAATAAATTCATAGTATTAACATTGGAGTAATTATTAGTTGCATTTTAGAACACAGTAAGGACTTGTCAACGTTGTCAAGAACTATATGTGTGAAATATAGGTCGACTTCCAAATGATACCGCATTAATTTTTCAGCCTAAATATGAAATCAACCAACCTAAGTTACACCAACGTCAAAATTGATTGGTAGGAACTAATTGGTAGGCGTTTGCAGCAACAGCTCGAAAAACCTTAAATAATCGGCAAAGGATACATTTTCGGAATATGGAAACACAATACCGTTTAACGAGGTATATAATTCTACATTCGATAAGATAAAAATAATTGGTAGGTGCCATTTAAAAAAAATCAGTTATTTTCAAGTTTCCGTATTTCAAAATTCAATTTTGTAAATAATGTACGTAGGAATGTCCTGTCTGGTGTATTTCTGAAAAGTTCAATGTCTCAAATTATGGTTAATGAAATATGAACATTATTGCTAGTCTAATTATGAAAATTCGAATATCTCGAAAACGTTTAAGTTTAAACCTGGCAAACAAAAAATTTCGAAAGTTGTTGAAAATTGAATGTAGATTAAGAAAAAAATTAAAATTGTGGTCATTGTATTTAAATTAACAAAGCTGTTGTCAACTTCCGCTATAACCGGAACCGGCAGCTAGCTCTATCCATTCTCCATATATTTCTAATGGACGGTCTACGGTAGCCACCCGGTATATTATGGTGTCCTTTGAATAACAAATCTATATACCAAGATTCCAATCGAAAATATCTTAAAACCGTCAAAAGAACTTTTTATCAATCACTTCAACGACAATAATAGGTGCGGTAGTACACTAGAAACCCTTTCTAGTGTACTACCGCACGTGCTTATCCAAAACTATTGGACATTTAATAACAAATTTTATAAAATCAAATAGGGTTTCCCAATATCAGGAATTATAGCCGAAATTTTCTTAGACCATGTCGAAAAAGCTTATAAAATAAATCCAAATAAGCCTGTGATAATGTGATCAATACTTTAAAATTTACACTCGAAACAGAAAAAGGCAAAACACTTATGCCCGGTTGCACAAAATATTCCGTAAAGTTAATCGGAGATCAACGAGCCGTTAGCCAATCAGATTGAAGACTGAATTTGAATTCTCTAATCTGATTGGCTAACGGCTCGTT
>JAWQRJ010003340.1:0-12178 GCA_033557515.1 Diorygopyx duplodentatus | reverse complement strand
GTTATAATTTTTGGTGCTTTCTTATTAGTATTCATTCTAATGGTTAAGCTAAAATTTACCCACAAAATATAAGAATCAAGTATGAAATATATTTAAATAGAGTACTCAAATATATATTATATACCCAAAAAAACAACAGATATGAATTACTAATTATTTATTTAACGTGGTTAGTACCGCTCGTTCAAAACTAGATTGTTTTGAGTTTCATGTATGTAAATTAGGAGATTGAGGAAAATTGCATAATTTGAAAATTGCATTGTTCTGGTTTGTCAGGCACGAGCCACGATAATTACCCAATTAAGGCTTTCCTCAACTCTCTAGGTCATTCAGAAAATTGCGCAGGCTTAATAAAAATCGAAATAGTTTCGATATTTCATCATATCAGCGTCAAACTAAGGTTGCAAAATGCACACTCAAAAGAAATGACGCTTATGAAAAATACCATTGCCAATGCAAATATTTGAAGAATACTCAAAAGAAATTTAACGCTAACGCTTTATCGTGCAGCAAATGTGGAAAATGTCTTTATCAAAATGGCTAATTAGCACACCCTCACACATGTGCACTTATCGCATTGCTCAGTGTTCTGTAAACAAACATGTGTACACAAGACTGTTTACATACACCATTGATACATAGTGAACGAGTTTACGGATTTCTTATGGTTAAAACTTAAATAAACTTAAAAATTCAAACACAATTACAAAATTTCGAGATACACAAGATCAACCAGCACACTACTTTCTTATACTTTGTAACTTCAACTTGAGTTATTTCTGTTTCATACTTTTAGTTTAAATACGAGTAGATCTTTAATAAAATTGCTTTAATAATAACACTGGAAATCCACAATTTTCTTTGCTTGTTTCCACAAAATTTTGTTAATATATTCTTGCTTCTACTTTCTTATAATTTCCATCTTCAACTTGAGTTATTTCTGTTTCATACGTTTACTTTAAATAAGAGGAGATCTTTAGCAAAATCTCCCCAGAGAAAATAAAAAATAATAATTCCCATAACGCCAATTATTGCATAAATTACTTCAGTAAGGCTTGAATTGTGAAGTATTCTTCACATTTATTTACAGAAGACTATGTATGGCAAACAATGAGCTCACACTTAATTGTTTACAGTCTATAGAATCACCACACAAGACGATGTGAAAATATGAAGCTGAGAAAACTTATTAGAGTTTGATGAGATAAGTAAGTCCTTGGTTTTTATCCACAGCTTACTTTATGTTTTTTCGATCACACTGCATAACCATCAATTAGCAAGGAAGAAGGAAATTGCTCATAAAGGCCTTTAAACATTTAATTGCAGTTCGCAATTGGTGGGATCAAGAGATGTGTCATAACGAGACATAAAAGCTGAAATCTTGCAGGTGCCCTAAAAGCTCTCTGCGTTCTAAAAGGTCAGTTAAAAGTTCGCTTAGTGCGTGTGTGAATGAATAAAAGACGCCGACTAGCAACTAATTTAATGAAATTAATTTAGAAAGAAGATTTCTGACTGTTCACCCAGTGCTCAACGAACTGTAATAGGATCAACCTTAAGTGGTGTCAGTTACACAGCATTTTTAACGATTCGTATGTTCTTGGTAATTTGGGACATGATACAATTGTACCTATGAACAATTATGTCACACCGTTTTTATTCCATTGCCTGGAATAAAAACGAGTTGGCGTAGGCTAAAGTGGTTCAATGTTATCAGGCTTTATCGATAAACCAAATCTACGGTCCACATAGATAACAACGTCAAAAAATATGTAGGGAACAACAAAGGTATCAAAACAAAAGCCCCAGGGTACTTTACAATTATCAAGATAAATAATTTCGGCAAAATTTCGTGTTCGTACGGTACGTTTACCTGTATCTCAATGGTTTCACTCAACAAGCCATAGCCGGAAAAGGATGTGGTTGTATGGACATGCCTTGCATTTCGATGTGACGCCTCTCTCTGCTGAATTCCATTGTGCATTGACGGTTTTAAACAAAGTTTTCAACTTAATGTTAAAATCAAAGTATGGTACAATTCAATTAAACTAATTGTGTTTACCGAAAAATACTTTGCAGCCTTAATTTTCTGCTGTAGAAACGTGACTCCTTTGGCAATAGATGATGGTGAAAGTGTGTGGTTCGAATAAAAACCGGTTAGAGCTATTATAACGTTGATGGCATTCTATTGTCTATAAAATAGATATTTGACTAGGCATTGTGTGGTAAATCTAGATGGCGAAACAATACCCTTGAAAGGAATAGATTGCCAGTATTCTTGTATTTTTTAGTGTTTAACTACTGAGGTAGATTCATACTTAAAGATAGTGCATTTTGCTCATCAGATAACTATTAGGTACCGGAAAGACTAAATTAGCTATCCAAAAAGTACACTGACACCAAAATTGTAAAACAAAATTGATAAGAAACAAAAAAAAACGTTAGAATCATTCCAATTAGTTTGATGGTTGACAGTTGGGAAGTTAATTGTAGTTCTAATTGCAATCGACTTTATTGTAGACGATGCCTATATAACTTTTACAGCTGCAGTATTGATCACAGCTATTCTTACCGGTAGTTTTATGTTGAACAAATTGGGCTTCATTAAATTCTTCTAATCGGTCATTTTTGCGGCCACACTTCTTGTAACTTCTTTTGTATTTCTAAATGCATTACCATTGGAGGATTATAAGATTCAAGCTTTCACAGTTCTGTTTCTGGTGGTAATTTGAGATGCACACTCTGTGACATCTCAAATCCCTTGCAAAACTTTGCGTAACATCTGATTGTTCCTTTATTAAAAATTCACGCAAGGCCAACCATCCAAATCACACAAACTCCATCAGAGCAAGAAAATTAGTGAAGAGAAGACGGGACCGTTGGTCCTCCATGGCTTGTAACTCCGGAAAAGACCACACGATGTTATATCTCTAAAGATACTTCCAAATTAACTCCAGAGATTGCAGAAGAACGAAATTGCCAACAATGCCCCTTCTTCTTCTTCTACTCCTCCGTCCATTTAAATGCCCGGTTGTGCACGCCGTGGCCGTTCCAGCGAAGGGATCTGGTTTGACCACTCTTTCGCTTCCTCCTCCGCCGTTGCTTGGTCCACTTAAGCGGCACGAAAAGTGCAAGAGAATCGCCGTGGTGAAGGTGAACGCAGCGCTGGGGAAGGCACAAAGCAAGAGGGATTGCATAATGCCATTGACCCGCTTGGACGAAACCGGCGTTTGCTTTATGCTTCGTCGACCATACTCGACCGAGGCGGACTTTAAAATCCACGTGGATCGCCGGCAGACCGAAGAGAGCTAATCCTCATTCAGGCGGGTTTAATCGCCGCGTTAACGGATTGTATCAGTAGCCCCTTAGTGTAGAGTTCGCAAGATGGTTTGATGAACAAACAGATGTTTGGTAATTACTGCGCTGCATGGGAATGGGGACGAGATGGGCAGAGTAGAATAGGCAGATCTGGATGTGGAAGAACGCGAGGCAACAAAGAACAATGGGTTGGAATTCTTGTGATTGTGGAGATATAATTGGATGTTATGGTCTATATTTCCAAAACAGGCAACAGCTATTATTGCATTGTTGTCGTTCAGTTCTTTTCGAAACAACGAACAATTGGTTATAAAATTATTGAGGATGATGTCAGTAATGGTGTTAATAGTAATAACTGTAATTTTATACATCTCCTTAATTGGCATTGGAGAAAATTCTTCATCTAATTTTAAAATAGAGAGCAACCACCTTTGAAGAACCAGTGAATAAATTACATCGATATCAATACATGAATTGTACAGAGAAAAAAATTGATTGGTGTCACAATTTTCATGTCTGTAATGCCATATCTTTTTATTTAAAGATCATCAATACTACAAATCTTTTGCATTTGAATCTAGTAGATTGGAGATTTCTGGAAAGCGTATGCTAACTTTACCACTGTGTAAATATGCCATATTTTATTTTATAAAACATATGGCAACATTTATAGGTTTCCACATCATTTGTTGTATACGATTAACGTTTAAGGGAAAATTAATCTCACTCCGAACCATTGCATATTGGACCACACTGTAGGTTGATGCGGAAATAAGCAATTGCGCAGCTCAACCTAAATTTCCAACGTAGCGAAAACGTTTTCTCCTTTTCTTTTATAACATCCATAAACTGTCTCCAAAGAAACGAATCCGTACGGTAATATTTCCATTAGAATGAAAAGACCATAACACCGTTAATTGTCCGTTCTGCGAACGAGCGAATGCAAATTTTATCCTCGATGCAGCGAGTAAACAATTCCCCATTGCTTATGGTATGACGTCGATGACGTTGGCGCCACGCTGTAGGCAATTTACGTTCAGGTCGATTAGTCATTTACCAACTGATTCCTGGTCGCATACTTCAATGGATGTTCTCAATTTTCCCCTACTAAAGATGGCCTTCTTTGGGCGTAAAGATTGCCACAGTAAGGAAGTTGCGAAAAAAAAGCTATAACAGTATATGTAATGAAGTTTGTATTGTTACAGGGAACGGATCGCGAAAGGATAACGCTGACTACGTCCCAGGATGCCTATTCGAGAAGTATTTTAACGCCGGACATTCGCCTGGTTGATGGACCGAGCATATTGACTGGAAGAGTTCAGCTTAAGCACAATGGAGCGTGGAGAAGTGTGTGCACCAATTCGAAGAAGTAAGTGTTTCTTTAGAAGTCTTATCGTGTTGGATACCAACAAATTATGCCTTAAAGCTCCAGATTGGTCACAATAATTTTATTGGGAACGAGAAAATTGGGATTCGAATTTATCCCGCTTTGAATATAAATGCAAAATTGGAGTTTAATACATTTAAAAAAGGCTTATATGGTGCCCTATTAATCAAAAATAAACCATTAGAGGAATTTAATGTTTTGAAAACAAAATTGTTGGTGATTCTAAATTATTTCTTCCAAAACGCTGGAGCTTCCGTAGTGAATTTAGCTCTATCTCCATATTCAGAAAATCAATGTTTATTATTTACAAGAAACTTCGTTAGAAACAGTGTTATTGCTGAACTATTCATCCCAGAAGATGGGTCAATATCTACGTTGAATCCAAGAAGTAGAGTTGCTGCTCCAATAGTGATTGGTTCGAACAACGTCGAGGTCTTCAGAAACATTATCGAAAAGCCTGCATCGAAATTTGAAATCTTGGATACAACATTGCAGCTGCTTTCCAAAAGGCATGAAATCTCTATAGAGGGTTACGATGCCACATCATATATACTGCATCCGACAAATAATCACGGTAGTGATTCTTCTTTCTACCAAACTTAGGTACAAACTTCCTTACTTCTTCCTATGGTCTTTCAATATTTTGAGTGTGAGTTCCTGTATGGACACCCACAAAATAGATGGAGCGGTTACAAT
The DNA here is from genome assembly GCA_033557515.1 of Diorygopyx duplodentatus. Lineage (NCBI taxonomy): Eukaryota > Metazoa > Arthropoda > Insecta > Coleoptera > Scarabaeidae > Diorygopyx > Diorygopyx duplodentatus. The sequence goes on along the minus strand of JAWQRJ010003340.1, from coordinate 6,780 downwards.
TTTGTGGCAGTAAAATTTGGATATCGGGCTCCTCCACTATTTGTGGAGAAGCAACCGTTAAAATAACAGGAAATAAATTTGAATTGAGTTTAAACGATGCTTTAGAAGTCTTATCGTGTTGGATACCGACAAATTATTCCTTGAAGCTCCAGATTGATCACAATAATTTTATTGGGAATAAGAAAATTGTTATTCGAATTTATCCCGCTTTTAATATAGATGGAAAATTGGAGTTTAATACATTTAAAAAAGGCTTATATGGTGCCCTATTAATCAAAAATAAACCATTAGTGGAGTTTAATGTTTTAAAAAGAAAATTGTTGGTGATTCAAAATTATTTCTTCCAAAACGCTGGAGCCTTTGTGGTGAATTTGGCTCTATCTCCATATTCAGAAAGTCAATATTTATTATTTACAAGAAACTTCGTTAGAGACAGTATTATTGCTGAACTATTCATCCTGGTAGATGGGTCAATATCTACTTGAATCCAAGAAGTAAAGTTGCTGCTCCAATAGTGATTGATTTGAACAACGTCGAGGTCTTCAGAAACATTATCGAAAATCCTGCATCGAAATATGAAATCTTGGATACAACATCGCAGCTGCTTTCCAAAAGGCATGAAATCTCTATAGAGGGCTACGATACCACATCATATATACTGCATCCGACAAATAATCATGATAGTGATTTTTTTTCTACCAAACTTGGATACAAACTTCTTTACTTCTTCCTATGGATCTTTCAATATTTTGAGTGTGAGACCCTATATGGAGATCCACAAAATAGATGGAGCGGTTACAACTTTGCGGTAGTAAAATTTGGATATCGGGCTCCTCCACGGTAATTTTTGTGGAGAAGCAAACGTTAATATAACAGGAAATAAATTTGAATTGAGTTTAAACGATGCTTTAGAAGTCTTATCGTGTTGGATACCAGCAAATTATTCCTTGAAGCTCCAGATTGGTCACAATAATTTTATTGAGAACGAGAAAATTGGAATTCGAATTTATCCCGCTTAGAATATAGATGGAAAATTGGAGTTTAATACATTTAAAAAAGGCTTATATGGTGCCCTATTAATCAAAAAGAAACCATTAGTGGACTTTAATGTTTTAAAAACAAAATTATTGGTGATTCTAAATTATTTCTTCCAAAACGCTGGAGCTTTCGTCGCAAATTTAGCTCTATCTCCGTATTCAGAAAGTCAATATTTATTATTTACAAGAAACTTCGTTAAAGACAGTATTATTACTGAACCATTCATCCCAGAAGATGGGTCAATATCTACGTTGAATCCAAGAAGTAGAGTTGCTGCTCCAATAGTGATTGGTTCGAACAACGTCGAGGTCTTCAGAAACATTATCGAAAATCCTGCATCAAAATACGAAATTGGAAGTCACGTTGAAGATCAAAGTAAAATCATTAATTGCACCTTCAATTGGTTGGGATCTAACGATGAACAATACATTTTTAATAGGATCTTTCATCGGAATGATAGATATTCTTTAGCGAAAGTGGTTTTCGTTCCTTATTTACTGCACAACTCCAATCCTCTCACAACGAAAATATACTACAACCAACTATACGTACACTTATTTATTACAAAAGATTCCAGTGTGATTGGAGGAGAAATCGAAGGTGAAGAAACTCTTACAGCCGGTGATTATGTTGTTGAAAAAGACATCAATATACGACCAGGTGGAAGATTAACCATAGAACCCGGAGTTACCCTGAGATTTCAATCTTCGATCGGGATCATGATCGGTGGAAAATTGGAAGCACGCGGTATAGAACCCGATAGCATTCTCTTCACTTTTAAGGAAGAGATCAGTTTTACGAATTCTTCCTACGAAACTGGTACCGAAGTTGATATTGATACAGAAATTGTAACCATAGAATCAAAGAAACCAGTAAGACTGCTTGGTGGAAAAACAGAGTACGAAGGACGATTACAGGTTAAAATTAATAACGAGTGGGGTACCGTATGTAACTATGGTTGGACCATCAAAGATGCGGCTTTAGTGTGCCACCAGTTAGGACTGGTACTGAATCCAAACGATTGGAATTTGGAAAGAAACGAAATTCCACCGGCTGGTACAACGGAACCTGTTATTTTATCCAATGTTCAATGTGAAGATTTTGACACGGACGTCACGAAGTGCAGGGCTGAACCAAAGATTGATTTCGAAAATTCTTGCACGCACGATAACGATGTCGGTGTAAAATGTTATCCAACTTCCTGGGCTGGAGTTAGGTTTGGAGTTTTGGCGGAACGATCCAACTTACAATTTATAACAATTGAGAAGTCCGGGTTACTGGATTACGCGACGAACTTATTCAAACCTGCACTCCAAATGGATTTCGCCAAACATAACTTTGAAAGTATTCGCATACGAGATAATTTTCACGATGGTTTGGGCATTATGTATTCTGATATTTACACAGAAGACACAGTTAATGTTGTTAGGGATTCCGAGTTTACAAACAATAAAGGAGCTGGGATAAGTTTCAAACAGTTAGGTTTAAAAGTTTACGGTAGTTTAATTGAAAGGAACTACATAGGAATTGAGCATAATCCTGCACTTTCAGGACTACAACAAAGAGAATTAGCAGGATGGTTTACGAGCAGAGAACCAGAAATAAATTACAAACCGATTTATATCCCTCATCATAATGATGCCAATCAAATTTACATCGAACAAGGTGAAACCAAATATCTTGTGACTTCTCAAATAATCGGAGATCAAATTAATAGAAGTTACAGGATAAGATGTACGCCAGGATTCGTTATTGGAATGCAATTATTAAATCCTGTTGCGAATAGAAGCACTGAGACTATGTTTATACGCGATACTTTGCTTGATGGGACAAAATCAGATATTTGGGATTTAAGCAGAGATTTAACTGTATTTCCAACAACTTCCAGCAGTCCTGGAATTATCCTGGATTACTCCAGTGGAAGCTACTCTTTGGGAGGAACAGTTCTTGTGCTCAGTGCCATAAGAGCACCAATACAGAATATTTACAATCGAATAGTAAAGGGACCAATTCCCACTACAACAATAAGCAATAGTAAAATTAGAAATAATATCTACGGGATCCACGTTTCCTATTACAATAGATATCTGAATGAATTAGGAGACCATTTCTTAAGAAAGGCAAATGAAACATTGAAAATTTTACATTCTGAAATATCGCGTAATGAAAAAGAAGCAATGTTCGTACACTCTCCTCACTGGGATTTGTACAGAAGCAATATTTCCGAAATAGTTTTTATGATCAACAATTCGTTGATTACCGATAACGGTGCAGGAATCTATCATTTTTCAAGAGATATGCGAGCTTCGAATAATCTCTTCCATTATATCTTGCAAGATGATACAGTGGAAAGGAATCTCGCCGGTGGATTCCACATTAATTTACCGTACGTTTGGCAGTATAACGAAAATTTTACACACTCAGTGTATATGAGCAACAATACGTGGAGACATAATTCCGATTTTAACATTATAATCGATGGCCACTTTGCTTTGGTTAATATAACAAAGAGTTTATTCTCAGAGAATACTTGCCAACATGGTTTGCTGTCGATGAGGGGAATGGAAAAGAAAATGTTGATCGATTTCAATAAAATGGAATCGAACAATGGCAAATACATAATTGATTTCAGCAGTGACAGTCAATCAGAAATTATAGGGGAAGTACCGGCGAAATTTATATTTAACGAACTGAAAAGGAATCGATATTTTTCGCACATGCGCAGTGTATTCCAAGTTAGAGACATGCCCAGCAGCGTAGTTAATTTCAAAGGAATACAGAAGGTTAACGTTAACCGAAACCTTTTCTCCGACAACAATTTGGAGTATCAATTGATTGCTGGTATAAAAACTGCTAAAATAAACAATTATGTTGACGTAAGAGAAAACTGGTGGGGGACAGACGTTGAAGAGGATATTAAAAGGACGATTTTCGATTTCGACGATTGGAATAACCATGCGATCGCCCAATTTAAACCTTACCTAATCGATTATAATTTCGATGCTAGTTTTTCAACGACCATAGAAATGGAAAATCAAATAAATCTAGACGCATTAGGTGGTAGATTAACAGAAAATTTAACACTACTTCCAAGAGAAACCCCTTATATTGTGAACGCAGATATTACCGTTATGCCAAAATCTACATTGACCATACAGCCGGGAGTGATAATGGAATTTGCTCCTAACGTAGGTATTCTCGTGCTGGGTAGTTTAAAGGCCAGAGGTGTTGAAGGATCGGAAATCACAATGAGACCGTTACGACGAACAGGAAATTTACAGCATAACATCGAGAAAAGGCAGCTTGAACATTTCGAGATGGGTAGCACCATAAGGTTGTGCAAAGGAAGGGATTGCGACCTAAATTCCGAGTTTAACAACGAGGGATTCTTGGAGTACTTCAACAAGACTACCCTGCAATGGATCCCGATGTGCGATCCCAGATTCACCGAAAGAAATGCCCAAGTCGTTTGCAGGGAATTGGGCTTCGATCATCTAAACGCGTTTTTCGATCACGACATCAGAACCGAGTTCCATAGCAATTCGTTATCGAGAATATGGTCCTGGCCGGATCCTTTACAGTGCAGAGGCACGGAGTCAAGGTACGATGACTGCCCCATACGATTGAACGGTCAACAGTACGGGCATCGACACGAATGCAAATGGAATTCGAGGTTCGTTTTTATCTATTGCGGTGAACGAAATATGAGACAAGGAGTGGAGTATTGGGGCGGTATCCGTTTCGCAAATTCCGAGTTCGAACAGCATCTTTACGAGCATAGAATCCACGATATAAACACGCACACAACTGGACAGGTCGAAGAATCCCAACTTTCGTTTGTTAACGTCATCGGAGCTGGGATTTTACATAATGAGAAATCACCCGCTATTCAAAGCATCATCAAAAGTCCCGTCGTTAGTTACGTTAACGTTCAGAAATCGGCATCGCATGGCATCAATTTAATTTCGCCATCAAATACAATGAATTTGGAAGGCAACACTGTAAATTCGTCTTTGGGTGTTGGCCTCAATGTCTTATCAGTAACTGGAGAAGGAAGAGAATCCGATGAATCCAGTTTTTCTCCAATCAAAGATTTAAATATACCGTACCACTTGTTTGGGTTGGTGGATATTTGCGATACCACCAAAGAAATTGTTGTCGAAGAAAGAGTTTTGGTGTACTACAAGTACGATAATCACCCGGTGAATTGTGTGAAAATTTTCAAGAGTGCATACAACATCAAACCATTCGGCTTCCGGTTACTTCAATTCAATTTGTTTAACTCTACGAATAAGTACGGAATTCCCGACTTCATCCAGTTGTATAACGGTGATATTTACAATGTTACATCGACGGTAATAGGAAGGTTAACCACGGATACGAATGTCGAGAAGAAGTTGTTCAAAACCGTGTTACCTAGCCTTAGCATCAAGCTATTTGCTAATGGCGCCTCTTCAAATCACGGATTCATCGCCGAAGTCGTCACGTTACCGATATCTGCGATAGGCTTCAGTAAGTAGATTCTGAGAGTCCTCGAGAATCATCAATTAATTATTTTTGTTCTTTAGATAGAGACGTCCAACACAACATTACCAAGAGCATCTTCCAGAACAACCGCGAAGGAGGTATGGCGTACATTTCCGCAGGGGAGGTCAACCCTATCATCACCGTAGACAAAAACCAATTCAGGGGCAACTGCCAAAAGTTGTACGGCAACTTTTCTACGTGCAAATCTTCTATTGATATCGACGTACAAAACACTCAAACCTTATACTTCAGGGTAAAAAAATTACCTCCTCTCTCAGAGCAAAGAACCTCTAGAAACCATATACTGTATTCTTTAATGATAATAATAACAACAACACCTAATATAAACAGGATATCTATGGATCAAACATTTACAACGTATCGGGTCGTACCGAAACTAATGCAACGCTGGCCATTCGAAATTAATGGCCAGTGTTGCGTTAGTTTCGGTACGACGCTCATGTTTAGGCAAAAAATGCCACTGAATTCATAACAAATCAAATTGTTGTTGTTTATCTGAAGGTTTTTGTTTGTTTACTTCCAGTATCTATGTGTTCTTTTATCTGGGCCTCCTCTTCTTTCAAAGATGTTTTAATTTCATCTTTTTTTCTATCAGAATAATTTAGTCGATTCCAACCAAGGAGGGCTTTCCATCAGAGCAGATTCCCGAGGTTCCGCCACATCCCTCAAGGGTTACGTGCACAATAATCTGTTTGTGAACAACACAAATCGCCCGGCTCTTAACGTCGAAGGTCGCCAATCGTCTCCCTACCAGGAAGTCACGATCTACAGGAATTATTTCACCAGGAATGTAGCGAGGTACGAGAGCAACATCGTGCTGAGGCAGGTCGTCTCCAACTTCACGTGGAACTACGTGAAGAGAAATATAGGGCTTCAGAATCTCGTGGTTTCAGGGTTCGACAAAGTTCGTCTGCCCATATATCAAACCACCACTCACAACGGCTTCTACGAGTAAGTGTAATGTGTTACTTTTTGGTTTAGAACTTCTAGACCAGCGTTTCTCAACCACGTTAAATAAATAATCTGTTGCTCCTTTTGGGATAAAATATATGTATGTACTCTATTTAAATATATTTCATACTTGATTCTTGTATTTTTTGGGTGAATTTTGGCTTAACCATTACAAGGAATACTAATCAGAAAGCACCAAAAACTATAACGGACTATTTTCAAATACATAGTACAAGTGCTACA
>JAWQRJ010003339.1:0-12179 GCA_033557515.1 Diorygopyx duplodentatus | reverse complement strand
CTATCATTTCCATTTGGTTTTCTAGGTTAGGTCTGCTGTCAAACGTAAATAACAGCAGGTGGGGGGTAGTGAACATTTAAAATCAACAGTAACTGTTGGTATATGTTATTAATTACTATTAATTTTAAAACGGTTACTTAATGTTAACAACAGCAGTAAAAAAAATACCAAATTTGAAATTTTTATGGACTGTTAGTACCATCTTTGTATCGCCTGCCGAATTTATTTGAAATTTTTATGGACTGCTAACGCCATGTTTCTATCGTGTGTCGAATTTGTTTGAATGTTTTATGGACTGCGCCATCTTTGTATGGCGTGCCGAATTTACTGTGGTCCGCAGTGCTTATGGAACGCACCCGTTTATTAAATTCCTTGTCGAATTTGTTTCTTAAAACTTTGACAAGGAATTAAATTCCGTGTCGAAGTTTTTAAGCGTTTTAAATCGGACCAATGCTACACCATTAGCAGTTTTTTGTACATAAACAAGGACTCTCTTTTACTTTATCTTATTATTTCTTATCTTATACATTGAGGAAATATGTGATTTTCCAATCTGCAAGTTTTAGGGGTGCGAGTTTGCACAAAAATTAGTTGCGGTATATTGACTGATCTTATAACCTATGCATATATGTGTAAGCAAATGGTCTAAAAGTTTTTTTATAACGGTTTATTGCTTAATAAGCTACTACCAATCATTTATTATCGTAAAACCGCTTTAGAAATGAAACATAATAATGACAGCTGCACGTTAAATAACGTTTGATTTCACGAATTCCAAGTCGAATGCCAAGCATAAAATTTGAAGTATATTGCCAACCTAACACAAACAGTACAATCATTTATAGTCACTTGGTACATGTAATAGATGAAGCATAACAATTTCACACCACGATTTTTCATGGCAACTTCTTACATTTAACTAATTTGTTATCTTTAACTTTGTTCAATCTCCATTTTCAAATATTAAAATTTCAAATAGAAAAACTAAATAGGCAACGAATTATTTTAATACATTTCATTACAAGAAATTTTTGAGATCAACATTAACATTATTAGGTGCTAGAAATATGTTTTATAGGACAAAGGAAATGGAGAAACGTGATTTTAAATCGTCAGTTACATTCCCAAAGTAGTCGGAATTTAATACATTTATTATTTGGTTCGTTGCTTTCTTTATATCTGTAGTTCTCATTTTCTTGTTGTATTTTCAGAGGCGAGAAAAAAGTAGCCTTGGTAGTGATCATTAGTTATGACTCTCAGTCTTTGGGGATTAAGGTACAGAAGTGTATACATGTTTTTGTCGATTAATTACACGTTTTTCTGTTCATCAGCCACATCTGTGCTATTTCTTCTTCACCATTTCAGATTATTGTATTCATTACTAGCTAGAATTGTGTTGTCTGTCATTTACATCTGGATACTGTCCTCGACCATAGACGCAATTTACACTAATGCTAACCGTTCGCTGCGTTGATACTTAAATGTGGGCCACTTTTAACAATATTCATTTTAGCGACGGACACACCATCCGTTTATTTATGCCCGCTGGTTGTCTCGGCTGGCCAACTGCCAGACTGACAGTTGTATAATTTTTATGGGTATTTTTAACCAATGCTAATGTCTGAAAAACGCTATTTTTAAAATTAGTTAATTACTCAGCCTATTAATGTGAAGGTGCATCCTACCGAAAAATTATATATTGCCGTTCAGAGCGGAGTGACATACGGAAAATTTTGATAAATCGTGTTTAAAAGAGGTTTTTCGATAGATAATTTATCATCTGACCCTAGTAGTTGGCGAATAAAAATGTTACAGTAAAAAAATTCTCTGTTAATTATGCTATCAAACTATACATTATAAAAATACTTAGCATATGATATGTAGGAGTATGTAAAGAATTAAAAAATAAGTGGTGAGGCAACGTTCTAATTTTAAATTGTGTAATATTATATAAACTAATCGTTAGTCGACATTTGTTAAGAATGAAAAGTATGTGTTCATGCAAACTTTTATACATAAAGTACAAATAGTTTGTAGGTTACTAATTGCTTAAAAATTCAATGAAAACATTGTGCGAGGCGAGAAGTTGTCATCTCGCCTCGCAGACTCGCGTGCGAGCCGAGAAAAATGCGATGTTGCCATATCTCGCCTCGCGAGGCGAAAAATCCGTTATTAATACATATGTCAAGAAGCTGAGAGGTCCGACAAATTTCCAGAAAATTATCAGTCCAACTTTCTAATGCAAAAAGAACATACTATTAGCTCCTCTATTTCAATTTACTGGCACTATTATTTACAAAGTTGAATTAGACTTTAATATTCTGCAACTATATTGCAACTCTAAATATTTCTAAACACCGCTGTCCCCCAGATATCTCCCTACACGTGTACTTAATCTAAAAAATGTCAATCTTATTGAAATTTTATATTCTTGATCTTGAAACACTTATTGGACCGCTATCTGCTATCCAATCAAACAGTATTGATCACATAAATTCAAAATAGCGTTTTCGCGTGGGCTAAATCATAAATAACGCCGTCTCGTTACAATAATGCGATCCCGATTTCCGCTCATTAACAATTTGGCCGAACCCCAACGATTTATTGTGTCCGTTTTGGAATCTGGTGCGCCTTTCTAATGCCGATGTGTTCTTATCGTAGACTCTCCGAAAAGCCATCTGAGAAGGCGGGCGGTCCAGAACGAAATTTATCACTTGGCTCCGTTCCATCACTTCCACGCGCTTCCCAGAAGCAGCAACCAGTTGCGGAATCGGAAAATATGGCTCTAGTGCAGGCCGGAGAGTCCCTAGTCAAAGAGGAGGAGGTCGAACAGAGCACGGAAACATCTGTGGCGCAAGTAAGTGTCTCAGTTTTGATCAAATTTATTCGATCGCGTTATTCGTAAATAAAGTCGCGTAAATCATGGAGGCGTGCATGTGGCCTGGTTAAAAATGATCTTAAAATAGCAGAAGTGGTGCATGAAATATACCATCTGTGTTAATAGATGCCGTTATCGTACGTATAATTTATCAGGTAGTGTCTTATTTAGCTGACGTGTGCATGTTATCTGTACAGAACCAAAACGAAAGGATTGGAAGCTAGCTTATACGAAGGAAATAAATCATAGAAATACCTATTTTAATCCAAATTATAATTTTCCCGCATGGCTCTTATTCCATAACTTAGGAGCTTAGTCTCAATAAACAAATTCCCGTAAATGATTCCTAACATATAATTTTTAGATAGATATCTACTTTTCTACCAATTGCTTAATCTGGGATATTGTTGAAGATTGCTAGATTTAAATTCTTGGTGGTGATTTTCACGATATTTCTTGAAATAAAAAAGTGAAGATTTTTTGACTATAATTGCGGGAAAAAATGACACCATTCTGCTACATCCGATGATTTTTCGGTGCGGCCTAGTTTGTAGAGAACATCATGCTGCTTAAAATTTCTTGAAGCACTAAACTGTCTGAATTATATTTTGACTGTCTGAGTCACATTCTTTCTAATTTCTAAGTATGAAGTAACCCGCATTAGAGACACAAATGGAGATATATTGACAACTGGCAAAGAAATAATGAGAAGATGGAAAGAAGAGTTGAAGAATAATTGCAAGTGAACACACACACAGGAAAGGGGAATGTACAAAATGAAATAATAACAGAAGAAGAAGCAGAAGAGAAATTTTTTAAAAAATGGAGCAACAACTAAAATTCCTTCTGAAAATATACAATACAGTATGGACCGAAGAACAAGTACCAAAAGATTGGCAAAGGGCGTTGTTAGTACCAATCTACAAGAAAGGAAATCGGCGACATTGTAATAATGACAGGGGGATAACGTTACTAAGTACAGCAATGAAGATATAAGTTAAGGTTTTTTCACTTCACTCTTTGTATTTTAAAAAATGATTAAAAATACTGAAATGACTAACTTTTTACTTATTTATTTGTTTGTAGATTCAGAACAATTACAGAAGGTAACTTAACGGTTCGTAACTTAACTTTTGACAAATGAACTACCGTCTACCGATTCGAGCGCTTTTAATAGTCTTTTCATATTTCTGTGCCGAGTTTGCATTTTCTTCTGGTTTTTCCTATTCTTTGTCTTCTATGTTAGGTGTGTGGGCATATAACTCTTCGCCCCCTTAGCTTCGACCTCAGAATTACCGGAACTTCTCTTCTTATTCACTTTGCGCATTATCAATAATCGTTTTACAACAAATGTCGAAACAATAATTATGACTATTAGAACAATTATGTAAAGCATTACATTATTTTTATTCATGTTAGTTTCATACAAGTATGGTATTTTATCGTTTACAATCGTTGTCATATTTTCTAACACTAGTTTCGGCTGTTTTTCAATTGTTACATTGGTTAACTTAATTTGGGTTACAAAGTTTGTCGGGACATTATCTACTTTAAAGTAATTTTGTATTATAGTTCCGTTTATATCGTATTTACACTTATTTCTGGTTACAATCTGATATACGCCTTTAAGTATGATTACTATTGTTAATTTATCGTAAAATAGTTACGTCGGGATATTCAATTATTTTGTGCGATTTTACTTCATGAAAAGCATATTCTCTTACATCTCCATGAGTTACAATTTTTAATTCACATTTATCCTTATTGTAATGGTTGATTTGATTAAAACATAAGAATTCATTTTCTCCTAATCTATTATAATACTCTTGCATAAGAATGTACATTTCATCAGTAGCGGCAATGAAACGAGATTCGGGCTCTACATGATTAATTAATGTCGGTAATGGATACAACTCATAGTATTGATACTCATGATTATCGACTATTGCCATTTGTACTATAAATACATAAACATCGTATTTTTCATATGCCTTTATAGTTGTTAAAGTTTCTATCAAATACACATTTTCCATCAATATGTCAAATGGGGATGAATGTTTGTTATCAAAGTGTACTTGTTTCATCTCATCAATTAGTTTTTCTGGGGATATCAGCATTGAATGTAAAATATTTCGTTTGGCTAATTCGATAATCTGAATTATAGCACTTAATAGCACTTAATTTATTATCGAATTCTTGTAGATACAGTATTTGCATTTGTATAGCGTTTATTTTAGAATTTAAATAGAATTTCTCATTTAACTTATTTATTGCTTCGCTAACTCGTAGAAAATTTATATTGATTCTTTCATTTGTTTCATTTAAATATTTTATGACATGTTGTTGATTACTTAAAACTAACTCTTGCGATCTACATTGCGATGCGTCAATATCCATTGGTCTTGGATAGTTTCTTGAAGAAATGATGGGTTTTGGACCGGTATGGTTTAATTGAGGTTGATAATAAAATTATTTTGGCTGTTGTACAAAAGGTCTTGTATTGAAATTTTGTGGGTATTGTGGTTGTGAAATCATCGGATTTTGTGGTGGATTAAAGTTATTAAAGCGTTGTCTCTGAAAATAGGTCGGGTGATCTACAGCTCTCTTTTGTATTCCTTGTTGAGGGCAATTTCTCTAGGGAATGACGAAATATTAGGGGTTGCTGTATGTATTGGTCTGTAAATAGGTCTTGATTGTTCTGTCACATCTCTTCTTGGTATTACGGGTTTAATTTTGGGTGCATTATTTACGTTTTTCTGTGTACTTTGTTTACATAGATAAAGCCAGTTTTGTTTTTCTGACACCATTGACATAGCGGTTTCTAAATTAGCAGGTTTTTTGCAATAAACATACTCTCCAAATTCAGTATATGTCATTAATAATCTCAAGTAAGTCTGCAATGCGGTCTTTTTGTGTAAATTTGTTTTTAGAATTCTTTCCTGGGGCTCTGTTGTTAATTTAATTTTTGTTAAGAGGAGGTTTAACGAAACCCTAGCTCTATTACCTATTGAGTACGGATTTTCCTTATTCTCAACATTTATTCGCATAAGATCTGTTAATAAACAATCTTCTGAACGTTGATCAGAATAGTTTAGTTGTAAGCAAGCTTTTATGCCATGCGACGTTGCTAGTTCTCGTGATGCAATTAAATTCTGAGCTTCTCCTACAAATTTTCCTTTTATGATTTTGATTATAAATGGATTAATTATATTATTTACATTATCCGCGTCATAAGTCTGAATATGTTCTTCGCAAGCTTCGATAAATAATGGTAATACAATAGTGTTCCCATCGAAGTTGGGTATGGCATTTACCTCAGTGGTTGTAATGGATGAACGTGTATATGGCATATTGAGTGATACATTTTGAACCAAATTAATTAATTCCTCAATTTTTGTCGATTATTATGGTTTACAGTATAAGCAAAATTTTACTCACAGTAACAATTACTGTCCTCATCTAATGGTTGTGTTGTTTCCTGTTTCTGCTTCTGTGTTGTTCCTGGTTTGGCGTTGTTTCCTTGGTTTGCATTGTTTCTGATTTCTTCCTGCTTTCTGGTGGCTCTGGGAAATTTTATCCACGGCCCGGGGTTGTTGGTTGGCACTTAGGAGAGAGATCCTTTCGTTCAATTTGGGTTGACGCTCTCGCCAATGTGCGACTTTGGCACCTTGAGTCCACTTGCCTTTCCAAGTAGTCGTTGGTTACTTCCTTGCTCTGCTTGGTTACGAAGTTTTGATAAACACCACGGCCTCTCAGGTCTTGCTGTGAATCGTGTTAACCAATCCTACTGACTGCGCCAGTTAAGGTTTTCACTTCACTCTTTGTATTTTTAAAAAGGATTAAAAATACTGAAATGACTAACATTTTACTTATTTATTTGTTTGTAGATTCAGAACAATTACAGAAGGTAACTTAACAAATTTTTTGGAACAAATGAACTACCGTCTAACGGTTGGAGCGCTTTTTATAGTCTTTTCATATCTCTGCGCTGAGTTTGCATCTTCTTGGGGTTTTTCCTATTCTTTGTTTTCTATCATAGCCGTGTGGGCATATAACTTATATGAACAAATTAGACAAATCGTAGAAGACACACTCGAAGAGTCCCTGAGTGGATTTAGTACGCAAGATCATATATTTACAGTGAAACAATAAAAAAAATGTACCAACAAAAGAGGAAAGTTTTTGTCGGATTTATAGATCTGAAAAAGGCCTTCGACAAAGTGGCGGAAAAAAGACTGTGAAATATTGTGCCAAAGAGGGGTTAATAAGAAGATTGTAAGAATAGCTAAAAATATTTATAGCGGCAATAATAACTGTACAATTAGCCAGAATAGGATATCAGAAATGTTTGCAACGAAGGAAGGGCTAAGACAAGGAGGAGGGCTAAGCCCGCTATTATTTACAATCCTTATAGACGAAGTTATACAGAAATCCGTTAAAGAAATGAAAAACTACATATTGGATACAGACATTTGCAATCAGCAGATATCTCAGCAGGCGCGTATGATGTAGTACTGATGGTCAAAAATGAAATCGACCTACAGAAGAATCTAGAAATTTGGAACGCTGTGTCAGAACAATACGGCATGAAAATAAAAGAATAAAAACCAAACGAAAGTGATGGTAATATGTGAAGAGGAAGAAAAAGCAAACGTACAACTTGAAGGCGTAAAGTTACAACATGTGAAAACTTAATATTTGGAGGTAGACATACATGAAAATGGCGTACAAGAACTTGAAATTAACGAGACTTTTTTGAAGAGTAAAGAAATTGCAAGAAGAGCGAAGCTAAGTGTTTTTAAAGCAGGTAACAGGCTGGTTTCAACGTTTGGTTGTAAATCTTTGTGATGATAAGTAGACGAAGGAGCAAGATACAAGTCACCAAAACGGAATATCTAAGATAGTTAGAGGCGTCACAAGAATAGACTAACTGATAAAAAAAATTGGAGAAGATCTCCAATTTTGGCGGTGAGGACACTTACAGAGGATGAACGAAGCACGACCGGTGAGACAAATATGGGCGACAAAGATGAGGGGAAGGAAGAGAAAGGGATGATTAAGAAAAAAGTGAGATGTGGCGATAGGAGAAATATTGCGGAGGAAAGAGAAGTGCTGTACAGAAGCAACTACTATAAACAACTATAACCAGGAATGAGAAGGAATGGGCAAGATTCCGGACCTGCTGACTGGAACTGTTCTCGAGAGGTGTGCTGCTGCAAATCATTTACATTTCTGCGAACTATTGACGAAGCACCTGGGAGGTCGGTATTTGAGAGTCGATGACGATGTTCAGCAAGGCGTCTTGACATATCTCCACCGCCTTGACGCTGATTTTTTTTATGCCGGTTTCAATACGTTGGTGTACCGATGGAACAATTGCTTCGAGATTGATGGCGACTGTGTGGAGAAGTAATGTGTACCAGTACCTTACTACGTTATGTACGAACTCAAAGTCGTGAATAACGGTTTTCTCTCAGACACACAAAATACTGAGAGCAATGCTCCTTGGCTTCACACGATTCTATTGCAGCTTGTAGTAAATTTAATATGGCTAATGACGTGTGTTTGTTTTTTTCTAAATCCATATTGTCTCTTGTAAAATATATCATTGCTCTCAAAGTTGGGTCTTATTTGCAATAATTTTCAGCATGTTTGGTTCGGTATATTAATATTACCGATCCTTTATTTATTGAAGAAAATCTGAATGGCAATACACACTTAAAGATGTTAGAAACCATTTGTTATTAGAAACCACCAATTGATTCTCTGATTATGTAAGAATGTCAGGTAGATATTAACGGAAATTCGAATATGAATAAAAAACGTATTCATGTCCAATAAGATGCGGGCACCACCGCGCTATGTGTTGCCAGTTCGTGAATGCTTAAGGGACAGGTTTCTTGAATAGTGGATTGGAAGAAGGGTCCAAAGAATAGCCTGCGCGGCCTCCCGGTTTAAGTTCGTTCGATTTTTTTTTGCTTTGGGACTACTCATGTATTATTTGCAAATCATAACCAGCAACAATTGAAGACCTTCGGCAACGAATTATAAGGGACTGTGGGCCATAAGAACGTTTGAAAATGTTTAATTTAATTTAATTAAATTAAATAAAAATTGTTATAAATCGTTTTAAAATTTATTTCAATTTAGCGTACCAACATTAGAGCTTTCAGGAATGTAATTTTTTTCAATAAAATCGAAATTAGTCGAAAACCAATTGATTGATTTCAATTTTTCTTTCGCAGGTGAAAAGCATTCCGCGAGACCTTTGAGTTGACGTAGTATAAAGAGTTTAGTGCTATTTGAGATTTTAAAATTGCTAAATATGCTAAAGTTCGATGTCTCCGTTGCTGTTTTGGTATCTTCAGTAGTTCCAGAGTTATCCGAGCTGAAAGTTTTCAAATTCACGTATTTATTTTAGCTTTATAAACTATAATAACTGCTCTAAAATCGGTAGATACATCAGCTCTGCCATATTTAATTGAAATCCTAAAGTATTTTAGTTAGCCCCATAAATATTTCATTACTGTTGATTTACCTTTTTCTCAGCTTCAAAGTAGTTAATAGTTGCAAAGGAAATATCGTTTGGTATGATATAACCATCAGATTGTATAACACAAAAATATCTGCAGCCAACTATGTTCATGACCCGATGTATAACTTTTGATTTTTAAGTGAAACACTATATCCTTTGGCTTTCCGGTGATCGCCGCGTCTGTGAAGCAACTCTCCGTTGACGTCATCAGTACGTTCTGATGATGCCGTCTGCAATGAACGGCGATCACCGGAAAGCCAAAGGATATGAACACCGGCCGCGAAAGCCTACAACAACGAAACACTATATGTTTGTACTTTTAGAAAGCAACCAAAACACTACTTTCACCTTTTTCAGTCAAATGGTTCCAAACAATTTGGTTCTGGTTAAACCTGATTGGACAAGTCGACTACTTGTAGAAAGGCACAAAGTCCGTAAAAACAGTATTACTACTTGTACAACGACAAATCGTATGGTCTGAAAACCTGAACTTGTTGAATGACTAACAATAAGTGGAAATTTGTCTGCTGACAAATAATTCTCTGTTCCGATCTGCAATCTGATATCTTCAGTCAAGAAACTAACCTTGACACAGGGATGTCTTGAGAATGTGTTTTTTTTTGTAATCTTGACTTATGACTTTTGCCCCGTGCTTTAAGAAATCTCGGCTTTTGACTTTCGTCTTTTGCTTTGAGAAAATCTCATCTTTTGCCTTTTGCTTTGAGAAAGAACACACATTTCAGGTTCTTATGTTTCTTCGTCTAAGTTATGACAACCGCATAGTTCGAAAACAGACTTTCACCTTTTTCAGTTAAGTGGTATTTGATTAAAAAAGGTGAAATTCAAACAATTTGGTTCTGGTTAACCCTGGATTGGACAAGTCGACTACTTTTAGAAAGGCACAAAGTTCGTAAGAACAGTGTTACTACTTGTACGACGACAAATCGTCTGGTCAAAAAACCTGTACTTAGTTAAGCTGTTCTCCTTAGCACTTATGTTTTTAAAAACTAATTCAAAGCTGCAGGAAAAATAACTTTATTTGTTTGTGTTGCGGGATACAAACGTACAGAGTGACGTTTTAAGAATGACTGGATTAAGGTGACTTTTTTGAGCTCTTTTATAGAATTTATAATCTTTTGCTGGTTCAGCGCTATTCCAAGTAGTTTTCCTATTGACCTGCTTACGTCTTTATGCGTGCGGGCATATAACTCTTCCTCCGCTAGATGCTACTTCCTCCTCGATGTCTGTCCTCGTCATTGGCTTCTGATGTGACTTATTTATAGTATCGTAACGTTTTACAATCAAGTACGTCATTATCGTAACGTAATTTTTCTTAGAATTTAATTCTAAATTGGGTATTTTAATATCCACAATTGTTGGTAAATTGTGCAATACAATTCAAGGTAGTCTTTCAATAGTTATATTATAATTACGCGGTTTATTACTTATGTTAAAGTAATTTTGTATTACAGTACCGTTAATCTCGTACTTATATTTATTTTTATTTACAATTTGATAAATTCCATTTATCAATTATTAATTATTAACAATATGGTTCTTGTTAATTTTCCACAAATTTCCTTTATTTCCATTTGTTTCTTTGCGATTATAACAGTTACATCAGGATACTCTATTATATTATAGGAATCGATATTTATTTCGTAAAAAGTACAATGTCTTACGCCACCATGTGTTACAAATTTTAGCTCACAATTATTTTTATTATAGTGATTAATTGTATTAAAACATAGAAATTCATTTTACAAATATCATCGATAAGAATGTATCTTCCATAATTTGGAGCAATAAAACGAAAGGCTTGCGCATATAAATTATTGATTAATCTTTGCAAGGAATACAACTCATAATATTGATACTCATAATTATCAATTATCGGAATTTGGATAACAAACACATTTTGTTTTTGATGTCCTTTTCACTGTGGTTAACGTTTCTATTGAATATACATTTTCCGTTGATATTTTGAAACGGAATATATGTTTATCTTCAAAATGAACTTGTTCGATTTCGTTAATTCATTGTTCTGGTGATATTAGTTTTGTGATTAATTGTCGATCTCTGTAAAACAAATTTAATATACTTAGTATACAAACTTAATATATGGTAAATAACTATTTTCAAAATAAAAAATTCAAAGTAATTCGTTTTGCTAAATAAATTAATTATCGAATTATATCACTTAATTTATTATTAAATTCCTGTAAACATAGTATTTGCGTTTTAATTGCATCTTCTCTTGAATTTAAGTAGTATTTTTAGTTCATTTATTGCTACAGTTATTTGTAAGAATTAACATTTATTTTATCATTTGTTTCCTTTAGATACTTAATCATGATTATCAATAATACGATTTTGTGATTTGCTTAATTGTGATAAAATTTGGTCATAATGTCTCGCATCATCATCTAAATTACCTGTATCAAATTTAATTGCGTCTCCCAATACATTTATTAATCCTCTTTCTTTGCTGAGTTTTCAATTTAAAGCGTTTATTTTATAATTTATTTCATCATTTAATTCAATTAACAGGCTTATTCCTTCAATACTTGTATCATTAATAAAAATCATATAAGTTTTTGAGTTATTAGCTCAAAATTTAGCTTTTAGTTGTTGTAAGCTATTCGTAATCTGATTGTACCTGTTGGGTTTTCAATCTTCGTAATCTCTAATCTGCACCCTCCAATGAGGTACAGTAGTAAAAGAATCGTTGCTGTTTTCATTGGGTGGATAGGTTGTGTCCTGGGG
>JAWQRJ010003338.1:0-12182 GCA_033557515.1 Diorygopyx duplodentatus | reverse complement strand
ATTAGTAGTTCCTCGAGTGCAGTAACACATTATAATTTGAACATCAACTTTTAAGGGCTATGACCTAGCGCGGAACCACAGTGCGCTGTGGTGGGCAAAACTTGCAGCCGGTATGTTTTTGCCAGCAGATCAAAAAATTCCTCAACTTACCAGCATTGACCTCAAGTTCCTACAATCTGGTCATTTCGAAATAGAATGCGATTCCATGCATTCAGCAATTAGAACCAAATTTAAGTAAAGTAAAGTAAAGTCAAGTAAATTGGCGTGAAGACTTGAAAACCATCGCACGATTTAAATGCAGAAGACATTAAGGACTGGAAAAATTTCGTAGATTTAAACAAGACCATTCGAAAGAAGGATGAGGATGGAAGTCCTGTTAATTGGCAGAAAATGTGTTGGCTTAATTTCACGAAATCCCGACCATTTACAATTCTATTTAAAGAAAATTTCGACGATCAATTTCGTACTTTAAATGCTCACAGACGAACACGTCCACGGACTAAACCAGAAGAAACATTGAAGCAATTATACAATAGCTCTTTTCCAATACCTGAAGATAAATACAAAAATCTTTTGTGGCTTTTCTCAACAAAGCCTAAACCAGCAATTAACCTAATTTTCAAACCATTTTATGAATGCCTAATATCTCCCTTATTGCAAAACAGGTGAACAAGAAGCTGAGAGTTTCTCGGAAGAAGAGGACTAAAAATCGCGTAATATTTTTTTCAAGTAACACGTTAATTGCCAAAATGTATTACTTATTACCTGCTTAAAATATTTTTGATTTAAGAATTCACATTTATGTTTTGTAATTATTTAATATAATTTTTAATAAATACCGATTAAACCATTTCTTAACTTTCCAATCTTTTCAAAGTTAAAAAAAAGAAATTAAGAAGTAAAGAAAGTTAAGTTGATTAACAATTTGTCATTTTACTACAAGTAGGTAACTCGTTTAAATAATAATATCAACAATAATAATTTATTTATTTCCTTAAAAACAGTGTCTACCTACAAATAAACACGAAGTGTATCTCAATAAAAATAATGTTTTAAGTTATTATAAAGTATTGACTAATAATGACCATTTAAAACTTAAATATGCTGTAACTAAAAATGAAGAAAAACATAGTTACCTAACTGTAGTACTAAAGTGACGATATTATAGTTTAGGGTGCGTTCCGATATTTCTTTCTGCACCAATATAAATATGAAGATTTTAACTTTAGGAAAACAAAGACAGAGATTCCGGAATCATCCAGGTGTACTTGTAGTAGACCAGATAGTGGGGTGCCAAAATTACTCAGCATTAGCAAAGATATAATGAAATGGAACGATATCTTTTTAATTGTGTAATGAAATTATATCTTACGATTTCTCTTATTTAAGTTTAGAAAAAGAAAATTTTAAAAGAATTAAAATTTTAACGAAATTCGTAGTTTGACCTGCCTTGTCGTATTATTACACTAATAAAGCCTAAAGGATAAATACCTAACATTTTCTGATAACATAATTCTCTAATTTCCTAACATTTAAATTACAAAACTAGTGTTGTCCAGCTAGATAAGTTAAATGCCCCCCTCTTTGTTAGTAAAATTGATAAAACTTGGATAAATTATAATCCTGTGTATTTAATACATCGATTGAAGTACTTTTATAAATTGAATCATTAGAATGTCATTACTTTATCTTTTGGTCGATAATTAGATATTTCTCATACTGATATGTATCAGTCGCAAATGTTATCGAGTTGGCAATACAGTAAATGGCCATCAATTTAACATGGTCGCCACTTAAATCCTATGGGTGTACTCGCAAGTGAGTGTTTGCTACCTGAATACGAAACCGAGTTATTACAGCTGAAGTAGTTACCAAAGTGCAGGTTTAACACGTATTAGACGTTAGCGTAATTGGGCTTGCAAGAGTTGCATGTGATCCCGGTTAGGGTTATTTGCGTAAATTTCGCCTGCTTAATATACAGGTCAATCCGATTAACGCCGACGCGCATTGTGCACATTTATCAGGTGGAATTAAATGTTGTAATTTAAATGCGTTTAAACGCTTGATTTAGTACTGCGCACGTCAATTATAAACATCTGGTGCAGAATAATGAAAACGGTAATTTATGATGATAGCTTACAGTTGAATTGCCAATTTCCGCTGGCATTTGCGTTGAAATTCAAAGACAAATTGCTCATATCTACCAACTTTGCTTTTCAAATCAGAACCGAGCTGTAACTGTTGGTACATTGCGAAAAAAAGGGAAAGTAAACAAATTAAGTATTTTTCTCATCGCTTTCTTTGTTCGCAATTATCCCCTCAAAATAGTATACGATTTACTCTTGGTTTTTACTCTAGGAATTTTGCCTAAATCAATTTTCGGGATCAATTTATATTTCTGGACAACTATCTGTCACTAGTTAATGCTACTACGTTAAAAATGCGCATGGCAGGGCATGCGCACTCGCTATCATAAGCTCGAAACACCTGAATAGTCCTATGGTAGCAGCATTATATGAGCTGGTAACTTAAACATGCTATCTATTGAGATCAACTTGGATTTTTGTCGAAAAATGTATATGTTATCTTATATTACTATTATGTTAAGATAATATATACATATAATATTGTAAAATAATTCAGTGAATGTAATATTCTACATGGAAAAGCTTACAAAGAGAATAGATTTTCTTCGATAATTTCAATGATAATTTTGACAGTAGAATTTACTCCTACTATTAGATATTATCTGTTGTTTGTTATTGTGCTTTTTTATGTGTCAAACCCACCAGTGACTTGCTGTCAAAGTTGGATGTCCAATTTCCTCTTTTGCTTGTAGCGCCCATCGCCGAAGGTTTATATCGTGAATTACATTTCCTCTTCCAACAGAACCTTTGAATTTCTTAAGCACATATTCTGCAATAAACTTCGACTCATCTCGGTCACTGCAGCCTTTATTTACGATTTCTTCCCATCTGTATAGTTGCTGAAGACTTTACTCTTTTAAACCGATGTTGTACACTTTGTACAGAACGTCTTCTTCTTCCAATATCCAGTCAACAAACTGCGATACATGAGGTTCAAATTATAATTAAAGATTGAAAGAGTAAGGAAAAGCGATTTATATAGCTGCGTACATAATCGTAGAATACGTATATCGATGTGGTTATTTGTTTCTGAGGTTATTATATGTTATAGACAAGTTTGTGTCGCAAAGATTAAACATATTTTACAAAAAAATTTCAAAAGCAATAGACTGGTGAAGACGAAGAAAAACAGGAAACTGTGATAACGATGACAGTGTTTGGAATTTTGTTTCCATGAATTTTATTCGATATAATTTTTTCAGGCAGTTTCGTTTGTAAAATAATTGATATTTGATAATTGATATTCGGCTCTAGGTCACTCAAGAATATGTATAAAAATTTGAGGCTTTATAAAGTGCTTCCACCAAAACAATTTTTTTGCGTTAAAAACTGATTTACACCCTTAAAACCAACGATGGGGACGCTAAAAATATACAACTTTCTTATCTCAAACAACTATAAACATACCGAAAGAGTTTCACTAAAATTTGAGTTTCCGGATTGGCTGTATTTCCTTGTTTCCTTTTTTACTGTATTAATGCAAATTCAACACTTAAAAAAACTTTCTTTATCACTTCATCATTTTATGTCTTCATTAATACTGTCGATATTTAGGTAATAAAACTTAACCATTTGCAGCTCGAAGCTTTTTTTCACTCCTATTGCCAGCACTCCTATTACCTCTTTGCAGCATATTTGCACTGGCACCGTAACGGAGCCCTTGAGTTTGAAGATAAATTTTAACTGGCTTAAAATAATTGATATGTAATAATTGATAAAATCAATGGTTAAAATATTTGACTGAAACAAATTCATAAAATTAAAATGTAAATAATTTTAATCAATTTTAATTTACCTGACGTAAGTACTATATCGCAACTTAATAATTTTAACTGACATGTAATTTCCCTCAGACAGCTTAATTAACAGACGAGTTGATTTGAGAGATATGTTCATTGAGATATGAGAGATGTGTTCTATAAATTTCTCTACGCTAATGTATTGATTGAGTAGTTTGTCCGCTGGGGCAAACATGAAGGAAACAATAAATCTCTGAAAGCTTAGAACTGGGAGAGAAGTTTCCTTTTTAAATTTCCTCCCAGGCTGCTTTCTCGGAAGTTGTAATAGTTTTTTTTTGGCTAGCTATTGAAGTTTAAATACCCTACTACTGAACCCATACCTTTCAAAGCGTTCAATAAAACTGGTTATTATGCAATTATGAAATAATTGCATACCTCTCCCATTATGGGGAGAGGTTTATTGACAAAACAATAAGTTGTTTGCTGATGTTAATACTGATTTTTAAATTTGTTTTTCTTTGCCGAAACCTCTTTACTCTTGTTTATTGGCTTTATTAAATACATTTGAAAAAAATGTGTGGATGCTGTCTAATTGGGCAAAATTATCCAATTCCTTCATGATTAATTTTTACCAATTTCTAGTCTGAATTGCGCTATGAGCTTCATTAATTAAAAACTTATTTTGTTTTATTATTACACCCTTATAATTTTATAGTTTGTTGCACTCTAATTGGCACCGTTGAATAAGCGTTACTGAACTAAGTGTTAGTTTTACTTTTTCCAATTGCATATTTAAAGTGTCATTAATATTAGAAACAACCCTTTCGTATCTTTTTTTTTAAATTCATCACATAAATGCTAGTTTACTCTTATTACAACTTCACATTTCTTTATTTTTTGAACATCCTATATGTTATACTGACATTCTACCTACTATCAAGTACTGTTCAGGCCATCCAGAAGTATTTATAAAGAACACATTTTAAACTTATTCCGCGCTTGCCTTGCTGACGGCTAGGTTTGCAGTATTAAACGGAAAATTGGTCGAACATGTTTTATATGAAAGAAGAGTTTAGAATTTCTACATAAAATAACTCACTACATACTACATAAAATAACTAACAAACACAAAAAGAAAATAGAATTATTAAAATCAAAACAAATCCCAAATACACTATTTGAAAATTCACACAAATTTCCACGCCCTTTTTACTAATCTTTCATCTCTGAAACTAACTAAATCAGAAGAAACGCTTCTGCAAAAAGGACTTAAATATGCTCCGTACAAAGAAATCAACTTTCCAAAGTTGACAATAGAAATTGAAGCAGTCATCAAAAACCATCCAGAAGAAGAAGAAATCAAAAACAAATTATTACAACCATTAGAAAAGAAGAAAACCTACATTATCGAAGTAAAAAATCAAGAATACATGAAGATCAAGAAAACATCACACTACTGAACCTACATAAAGGAGAAAACATCATAGTTATAACAGGTGATAAACACGCTGGTATAATCCTAATGAGTAACGTAGATTACATTAAAAAAACAGAACAATTTATACAAGAAAATGACTTTGTAGAGGTAAAGAGAAACCCTAATCTAAAAAAAATCATAAAAAATACTTAAGAAACTTTAAATAAATATAATTTCAAACCTAAAAAAAACATTAATAAGCATGAACTAAATAACATATAATAATAATAATAGTAATAATAATAATATTGTTTTCCGATTGATCATGAAATAGATCAATTGGAAAACAATATTCCACATATTTACTGCACATATTCCCTCAGACACCCATTTAAAAAAAATATAAAATTTAATTTTTCTACTTTACATTAAATTTAATATTATTTCATTTTATTTGCATACTTATTATTAATTAATCAATTTCTCAATTTTCGCCCTTTTCTTTTTGTTGACATTCTTCTCATTTTGTTAATTAATTATTGAAGTTTCTCATTAACTCTATAATTTATAACTCACTATTTTTTATATTACAAATTTTATTTTACTATTTTTCATATAAAACATGTTCGACCAGTTTTCCGTTTAATACTGCAAAACTAGCCGTCAGCAAGGCAAGCATGTCTTTTAGAAATAATCTAATTTTTATTTTAAGTAACTTCAAATGTGTTTCATCTAATTAAACTTCTTATACAATTCAACCAATCTGGATTAATATTCCAAAGTTAGCATAGTTCGTAGGGGTGTAGAATAAGTTACACTTAACCTAATATTTACAATAATTTAACATGTGATTTTAATTATAGTTCATAATGATACTTTTGTAATCAAAAAGTCCATGTTTGTCTATGATTTTTGTAAATGAATTATAGTTTATAATGATACTTTTGTAATGAAAAAGTCGATGTTTGTCCATGATGGTACTTTGATATCGAAACCGGTCGACGAATAAAAGTGTTAAAAATCTAAATTTAGTTTCTAAACATATTGATTAGGAAAAATCATTATCATTTCCTCTCTTGGAATTCTTAATTAAATCAGCAATATAGACTCTTCTAAATCATTATAAAATGTTTTTGTTTTGTATTTTTATCGATTCATCTTCAAGAAAAATATTTTTGAATAATTTCCATTACATTTATTTTCATAAAAATTTAAAATCGAAATACAACTCCATTTCAAATGCACGGAATATTGCTCCGTAACCTGTCCTAACCTCAATTCCGACGTCAAATTGAACAATTCTAACCGTTGTATTACTGATTATAAGAAAACGTCAATATTTTCGTTTGTTTTAAACGACAATGGTTTACATATTCCAAGAAAGGATTGAGATTGTGGGTCTGTTTTATTACAAGAACAATAATTCAGCTATCACCCTTATGTATCGGATTTAATGACAAATTTTCTGCAGATAGGTTCAGTTGCAAATAACAAAACACCAACTTCAGCCTCCAGTGAGAAATGAAGCAGCTGAAATAGCAGTTCTTGGTCATGTTCATACGAAAACACTTCAGTACGAAAAACTGCTGACCAAACTGGCGTTCAAAAAGTAGTGTTCACAAAATTTTAAAACATCACAAATTCCATCCCTATATATTTATACTGCTACGTGAGCTCAATGAAGATGATTTTGACCGTCGGCTACAATTTGGCGAATACTACGACTGGATAAATAATAATAGGAATTTGCCCTACAATATCTGTTTTTCTGACGAATGTTCTTGTTTTTGAATAGTGAAGTATACAGTCTTAACTGTCGCCATTGGAGTGACAGTAATCCTCATTTGTTTCGAGAAACGCATACTCAGCATCCTCAAAAATTGACTGCTTGGGCAAATATCTTGGGAGACCATAATTCTGGTCCAATTTTTATTCCTGGAAATTTAAATGGAGAAAGTTACCTAGAATTTTTGCAGAATTTACTTTATATAGAACTGGCTGATTTGATAAAGCGATGCCTTCGATTAGATGAACAGTGGTGCTATGAATGGGCATAAGTAATTCAGCAGATAAAACTTCCTCTTTAATACAACCATACAGTGGGCACCGTATGGTGGTATTAAAGACACGTTCTGCAGTGGACACTGGTGAAGCAACGTCCGATGTAATTGACCATTTCAACTGCTTGAAACTAAAGGTCGTGTTTTGTTTCCTGTAAGGTGATCTAAATGGGCAATTTCTGGCAAATTTAATATAATAGAAATATTAGTAATATACATATATTAGTAATACGAAAAGTACAGTTTACCGATAACCAGTGTGTGTTAATAAGTTAGTTAACCAGTGTGTGTTAATTAATAGTGTTATTAATTAGAGAGATTCTGCGCATGTTTTCTGTAAATCTAAGTTAACGACTGCGTTGTAAGTATTGTATAATAGGTTTTTCTCAAAATGTAAATAAATTTAGGTTAAGTTCAGTTAAATGTCTTGAAAGTATACATTTGTTTTACACTGGGGAATGTTACATGTATAGAGAGGGTGTTATTATCATTAATAATGTATAACAATTTAAATATATGTGATTATGAGCTGCTTAATATCTGATTAAATTGAATGACAGGAAACAAGTAGATTTGTTAGAAATGAATTTGTAATAATTTACAATTTGGCATATCATAGAAAAATAAGTAATCGTGTGTGTATGTATGCATGTATTCCCCAGATTTGGAAGACGGCTTTAAGTTGCCAGCTGATATTTGCAATATTTCAATAATCCGGCGCCAGGAATCGATTGAGATATGTCTCGACTCTCAGTAAAATAGAGGCACTTGGCACTTTCAAGTCCAGTCTCAGTTATAAAAATTTGAGAAATTTACATTGGACGCCTTTCCTCGGTCTTCTGGAATTATCATCGTAAATGTTAAAAGGTATATATATAACAATTAAAAGGTATATTTGCTAGTTTGTATATGGGTTAACACACCTCAAGGTAATATTTTTAATTAAGTTATTAGAGAAATATAACACTTTGATTAAAGCTAAACTTTATAAGGCGTGTTTACGCATATAGCAGCTAACGTAATTCATTTTTCAATTATTTTCTATATACAGTATTATGTTACACCTACAATAAAGTTATTTCTAGTTTTGAAACTAGAAGGAATTTGTGGGATTTTATATATTTTTATTGTTTTATTATTATTTTATTAATGGCCATTTTATACTGTGTTTTAATAGTTACCGAGTTGTTAGAACTTTTAACGACTCAATTTTCTATGGTGAGTTTTATTATTTTCTACGGTTTTATTTAACAACTCTTTTTTGAGCTTCAGTCTGTATAAGAAACCGTTAACCCCATGATAACTGCATTACTGGAACAAGATAACAATCTTTTAGAAAATGAATGGTTGACGTGTTTCGCCATTTGTGCGGAATACAATTGCGTGCAAAGATATTTGAGGTGCTTTCGAAAAGTAATGCATTAATTCGATAAAATTGTTACAACACCGCAGAGACGTGTCAACAGATTCTATTCGAATGCCCCTTTTTGCGATAGTTTTTGAATTATTTGGGCCATTTTCGTCAAAATTGTGATGTCATAATTTTTTTTATGGCAACCCAATTTTTTTATTGCAGATTTTGAAAGAACTATTTTTTTTCGTTACAAAGTAGTACAAACCGACTTTAATCCTACAAAATGAAAATTAAATTCATGTTTTATTTTAATTGGTTAATTGGCAGATATCGCCTTTGGCGATAAATTAACGATTTGTCTGTGTTTATGGGCAAATAAAGAAATAAAAAATAAAATAAGAAAATCTAATAGAAATAAATTCTGCAGCCGAAAAGGTATCAGTTTATAAGTTTTCACGCGTACTTCCTCATTTTAGAAAGTTGCCAATCGAAAATAACATAACATCAGCCCCCTGCTGTAGCAGGAACATATCTGTAGACGAAATTCTGCATTAAAGATATAAATGATAATTACCCCTCTTCGGTAGTTGCTTCAGAATCTCTGTTAGACTGAATCTCTCTGTCTGTTTGAAGATTGTTGTCATAACCTTTTTGGTGGTTTTCCCCAGGGAATAGTTTGTTCCTTCATCTGCAGAAAGATGTATCAAATATCTATTTATGGAACCCTCTTTCAGCTTTTGAATCTGCCTTTTGAGCTGCTAAGTCTTGTTATTCAAAATAGTTTTGTCAAGAGTGTTTTTCGAGTGCTGCCATCTTCTACTCATCTGTGTTTTCTCTCTTACCACTTCTCTAATCTACACCAGATAGTTGACTCCTTTTGTTACATATGGCAATTGTGTAGTGTTGGTGTCGCTGCAGTTTGGCTTATTTTAGTGAAGTTCTGAGCTTCACTGTCCAATTGATCTGCCGTTTTAAGATCAATCTTGAAACATTGCGAATTATTAGTTTTTATTAACTAATCTTGGTAAAGCTTCTTTGTCAATTATTCTTTTTGTCAGTATCTATAATGCCTGCTTACTCAAATTGGACCAGGCATAGCAACAACAAAACAACACTGAACCAATATTAAAATCAATTTTAAAATTTTAGGTTACAGAAAGTACTCTTGTTATGTCTCCTCATTGCAAAGGCTTTACAATTGTTCATGACAAAACAGCTGCTTTTGATGCCATCAACACATTGTGAAGATGCAATTATTTATAGGAGAAAGAGGATAGAAATGTAATATAATATATAGGATATAAATATAATCTCGCCTCTTAACTAAATCTTTCTAGAGTAATTTCCATGTAAATAAGCATTCTGTAAAAACAGCGGTAGCACTGTACATTCACCTTGTATTTTCCAGAAACATAAACAGTTTACGAACTGTCTGGACTGTATAACTATTACCATTAAAAAAAGTTTCGTGAAATGAGCTAGCCATTTCCAACTCACAGGGGTTCCGACGTCACGAACGGACAAGTTTGATGGATATCACCATTTTCCACGACAATTTTCCGGCATTAGCAAAATTGCGTGACAAAGCGGTGAAGTTAACTTCGCATTAATGGTTGTAGCTAATGTATACAGATAAAAACTTTCCCAATTCGCGCCACAATAAAGAGAAACTAATAAAAATTTAACGGTCGTCTCGGTTTGCTAGTTTATTTTGGTGTGGTCGCTGTTTATTATAAAGTAATTAAAACTTAAACGTTTACTACGTATTAATGAATGATAACATATGAGGTGTTACAATAGCTCTCTATTGGGGAATTAATTACTTTTCCGTACTAGATGAATCATTTGTTAATAATTCAATTCAGCACATAATTTAAGTGTTATTAATATGAAAAGAAAATGGGATTACAGGCAGATTTCATTTTCTAAAAGATCGTTTAGTTGATATTTTCTTTCTTGTAGTAGCTGATTAATGATGTTAAATTGATATCTTTCTAGATGGCCCATAAGCTTTAACAGCCTTGAAATTCCAAACCGCATAACGGTTTCTGTGATACTTTTACGTAAAATTCCCCACGTTAATCAAAACTCAGTTTATTTTACACTGCGAAGAAGTTATGAAACATTGTAAAATAAAAAAGCGTTAGTACAGCTGCATGCTATGTTTATGCATTTACGCTTAATCTCCTTATTTAAGGGTATCTTGGATGGTTCCTTGAACATCACTATCGCTATTAACGTGAGATTGTTAATAACGAACTATATATAATAATAATAATAAATATAATAACTCAGTTAACCTAATTGTTTTCGCCTATTTGATTGAAAGATAAATTTGACTAATTGTGATTAATAGACCAAAAGTGACTTTAAGGTTTTAAAAAAGGTAAAAATAGTTTCAAAAGGCAATTTAGTGCTATTAAATTCAAGGTAATTTGATGAAATTAAATTTCAGTTTTAATTTTGAAAAATTTACTTAAAAACTGTTATTGATTTAAATCGATTTAAAATAACTTTGCAAGCAGAACTGTGGTTCCAAAGAAAACTGACATTCCTTTACATTTTAGACAAAATGTAGCGCTCGACTTCCGGTGAAAAATAGAAATGTCACAAACCCGAAAATGTTTGGTAACAGGTTTCTCTACCAATATACTATTGAAGGAATTGTCTACCTATCTTGCAAGTTAGTAATAATTGCAATGAAAAGAAACCAAAATGAAAACTTCGTTAACTTGCTTTATTAATTAAAATGCACTGCAACGCCCTCTAAGGTAACAGAAGATAATATGAAATTAAAAAGAATAAAGTTTTTACATTTATGGCTGCAAGTTTAGCAGCCATGACATTACAAATGGCTTTACAAAATCGAATTTTGAAGTAAGAAAAATTTAAATCACAAAAACTGATTTTTTTAAATGGCATCTACCAAATATTTTTATCTTATGGAATGTAGAATTAAAATCCTCGTTAAACGGTATTCCATATACCTAAAATGTATCCTTTTCCGATTATTTAAGGTTTTTGAGCTCCTGCTACAAAAGCCATCCTTTGACAATACATTCATTTGTTGTAAATTGGGTTGCCTACAAATTGGTTACCAATTTTGACGTTTATGTAACTTAGGTTGGTTGATTTCATATTTAGGGTGAGAAATTAATTCAGGTATCATTTGGAAATCGAGTTATCAAGATATTTAACATGTTTAATTCTTGACAACGTTGACAAGTCCTTACTGCAGTGGTTTCCAACCTGTGGGGCGCGCCCCCTTAGGGGGGCATAAAATTGTTGTAAGGGGGGCATGCAGCTGTTACCAAAATATCATATTTGAATACACCGAACAAAAGAAAATCCACTTGCAGATAATAGGGCGGGAAGAATTTCCGATATTTCTGAAGATCTTTGCGATCAATTAATAGAAAAACTAAAACTTATCTTATTTCGCGTTGCAAATATATGAAGCAACAG
>JAWQRJ010003337.1:0-12189 GCA_033557515.1 Diorygopyx duplodentatus | reverse complement strand
CATATTGGCTGCTACTAGAATAGTCAATCGTTCTTTTGACAATTTGCCACCGACACATTTTTCGCCTTTAAACTTCATTGTTTTATCCGGCATTATTCTAAAAAAGAGACCTGTCTCGTCCGCGTTAAATATTTGTTCGTCTTTGTATCCTTTCCTTAAATTAGGCCACACCGTAGATAACCAGTCGCCGCAACCCCTTCGGGAACGTCCGCTGCTTCGCCACTAATTTTACCAAAAACAATATTATGCCTTCTTCGAAATCGTTAAATCCATCCAACTATACATTTAAAATCGTCTAGTTGCAGTTGTATAGCGAAATCGTCAACCTTAGCTTGTAATATTGGGCCGTTTATGTGAACATTGTGGCTCCTTTGGATTTTAAACCATTGTAGTAAAGCGTTATCTGTCAGACTGATTACAAGTCCTTAATTTTTTTGCTGCTCTTAACGAACTGTTACTGCCCTCAAAATTGTTCAGTATTTTTTTTCACGATTTTTATTAATGGTCGATGTGGTTGACTGCGACATCTATAGAGCGCAAATATTCGTGAAAATTCGTATTGTTAGTAATAAATACTGCTCTTACATGGAATTCCTTTGCTATTGAAACATTCGACTCTGCGGCTTCTAAACGCCAAATAATCGCGACTTTTTCCGCAACCATAAATGCTTTGCGCTTTGACATCGCAATTTTTTTTATGCCGACGCTGTTCGCAGTTCGAGGATGTATTAATCACTAAACAGAACACCACCACTGTGCGGTTTCTACACATTTCGTGACAATTTAAGCGATCACTAATCTCTTTTGCAATTACAATAACCACATTCAGCAGACGTAGTAGCTACGTAGCGAAACCACGATCAGTATGGGTAATTATGGCGACATATATGGAAAGTATCGCGCTACATAAGAAAAATCGCTACTTCTATCAAATGGGGTCGCTGCTGCATCTGCTGCATACGACGAATGCTTCTTAGTTAGATTTAAGTGGCCCTAGGCGATACTCCATCTACGAAACATGTTTTGCAACATAACCTCACCATATTTTGTATGGTCCACTGCAATTTCTGAATAATGGAAATGGTTTATGATGAATTAATTCGTCAACCTGACAAATTAAGAATCTGTAAGATCATCACCACTAAACGTATTCACAATTCTAAGTTTGTATTGAGTAAATTTGTATTTTTTAAGAATTTTTGAACTCTGGGTTTTAGGGATTCCCAAAAGATATTGAATTTCCCTCACGGAGATTTTTGGGTTAGCATTTATTGCCACTCACACATTTATTTCAGATTCTTCTCTATTTTCTTTAAGGTAACTGCGTGCTTTCTGAAATGCGCCACGTTCAATCAAGTTACATTCAATGCGTTTAAAAATTCTTTTATCGGGTTGTGTTGGGTTATCCGCCCCGGATATCTCTAGAAATATATATTTTGTGCAACTTCCCCATTCTCTCCTGACTGGTTGTAAATACGTGATATGTCCCAGTTTTCAGCATTATTAAACATTTTGTCTCTTAGTTGTAGGATTTGGGAAGTGTCAAATTTTCTAAACTACCTATTTGCATTGTTTTCCAAGGCTAACAGGATCAGTGGTATAAAGTAGTTTAATTTTCCAAAATCTTTTTATTTCTCATCAATGGCTGACAATAATGTATCAAAAGTATATATATTTGGAAAGCTCTTTCAATAAGGGTTCCGAGCAAATAAAAAATATATAGACTATATAGACAGTTGAGCTTGTAGCAATATTGGTCAGATATGCAAACAAATACAACGGG
Source organism: Diorygopyx duplodentatus (assembly GCA_033557515.1). Classification (NCBI taxonomy): domain Eukaryota; kingdom Metazoa; phylum Arthropoda; class Insecta; order Coleoptera; family Scarabaeidae; genus Diorygopyx; species Diorygopyx duplodentatus. Next base: position 10,406 of record JAWQRJ010003337.1, on the reverse strand, counting down.
CTGTAACAGCTGGTTGCATAACTATTAAGCATATAAACTTGTACACATACCGTGACAGCTAGGGTGATGATGGGTGCGACGTATATTTATAAACATTTTTTTTTTGCAAAAAGCCATTTAGAAAAAACAAAAGATGTAAAAATTATTATTATTTTGCTTAGAAAACTAGCAATATTTAGAAATCAGACCTAAAAACCGTTAATTTATTACAAAGTTTTAACGATTTTAAAACTTCATACATCAAAACTAGCAACAAAATTAGTAAAAACTCAAAATTTAGTACATAAAACTAAACCATACACATTTCAACAATAACAACAACGAAAGAAATTAATTTATGTTATCACTGTCGGCCAAAGCCACTGTCGGATTGCTAATGCACAAATTTGTTAAATGTGCTATTTTAAAGGCCCGTTGTAATGTTGTTTGTATATTTTTCATATTTATATTAATTTTGCTAATCGTAAAAATAAAATTGTTTTTACAGAATATAGGTTTTTTTTAAATATTAGTGTTACCAATATTATCATTGGTATTTTTTTCTAAACATTGTAACATTTTTATTTAGCTTCAAATCAAAATATTTGTAAACAGTTGCCTTTCTTTGTAATATTTCTTTGAGACTGCAACAAAGGGCAAGAATTTATTGGATAATACATATGTAAACATTACAGGATCTTTTTGTATTAATGGAACACAACAAATCTATTCTAAATATGTAGATTGAACTATTTATTGAACAACTGTAAAAAAGTCTTTTTTGTTCTTGTTTTAAGATCGAAACCTTTAAGCTTTATCTTAATTCAAAATAAAATCGACTAAAAATTCGATAAGAATTCGTTAAAAAATGCAATAATATACAGATTGTTTCTAAAAAATGCGGAAGTATTGAAATAATAATATAATAACAAATGTCTTACCAAACAAAAATGTCTTGCCATAAAAATAGAATGTTGTCAAGGATCAATTATTTATTAGCTACTTGTTTATTATTGCAGTTTTCTAACGATATCAACAAAATTTGCGAAATGTTAACATATACAGTATCTACTGTAGACCGTCCATTAAAAATATGTGGGGAACGGATAAAGCTAGAAGTCTGAAAATTTGGATTTGAATATGTTAGGAAAGGAACTAAAAGATATAAATATGTTTAATAAGCTGGCGGTTCCAGTTATACCGGAAGTTGACAACAGCTTTGTTAATTTAAATCTGCACTCAATTTTCAACAACTTTCGTAATACGTTTGCCAGGCCTAACCTAAATCGTTTTCGAGATATTGAATTTTTTCGCAAAAATTACGCAACCGCAGCAACATTTTGGAAAATCGAATTTAAATAATTAGACTTATGAGATAATGTTCATACTTCATTAACCATTACTTGAGACATCGAAATAAGAAAACTTTAAATGACAAAAAGTATTTTTTTTTAAATGGCACCTCCCAATTATTTTTATATTATCGAATGTATAATTAAAATCCTCGTTAAACGGTATTGGGTTTGCCTATACCTAAAATGTATCCTTTTCCGATTATTTAAGGTTTTTCGAGCTCTTGCTGCAAAAGCGATGCTTTGACAATACATTCATTTGTTGTAAATTGGGTTGCTTTGCAATTAGTTCATAAAATTAAACGTCAAAATTCATCAATTTTGACGTTAGTGTAACTTGGGTTGGTTGATTCCATATTTAGGGTGAAAAATTAATGCAGGTATCATTTGGAAATCGAGTTATCAAGATATTTCACATATTTAGTTCTTGACAACGTTGACAAGTTCTTACTGTGTTCTAAAATGGCAACTAATAATTACTCCAATGTTTATATTATGAATTTATTTATTGTTCATAGTTGCTGAAAACAAATAGTAAGTAGAACGTGCAGAAAATTTAACGGAAAATATCCGAATTTGCCGCCGCTTAATAGAACAAAATTCAGAAGATTACAATCCAATTTTATAAGCCATGGCGAAGTAAGCACCCAATTTACAACAGATGAATGTATTATCAAAGGATCGCTTTCGCAGCAAGAGCTCGAAAAACCTTAAATAATCGGGAAGGGATACATTTCAGGTATAGGGAAACCTAATACCGTTTAACGGGGATTTTAAGTCTATATTCGAAAAGATCAAGATAATTGGTAGATGCAATTTAAACAAAATCACTTTCTGTCATTTAAAGTTTTCTTATTTCAAAAAATTCAATTTTCTAAAGAATGAACTAAGAATGTCCCGCCAGGTGTATTTCCGAAAAATTCAATGTCTTAACTAAAGGTTAATGAAGGATGTCACTAATTATTAAAATTTGATTTTTAAAAATTTTGCTTTCAAAACATATTACGAAAGTTGTTGAAAATTGAATGTAGATTAAGAAAAAAATAACATTGAGGTCATTCCATTTAAATTAACAAAGCTTTTGTCAACTTCCGGTATAACCGGGACCGCCAGCTTCTTAAAAATATTTATACCTTTTAGTTCCCTTCGTACCATATTCAAATGCTGCAATTTTGCTGCAATATCAGGATTAATTCCCACCCATCTGCGTCGTCGGTGGAACTAAATAAATTGATCGTGGGTAAATTGATTAAAAGTTTGATTAAAAAATACAAAAAGCCGGATAGGTAAATAATTTTAAATTAAATATAGACAGGCAGTATTTGGAGAACTCAGCAACGATCAGTTGACCAAGTGTTTAACAATAATTTGAGTAATAAATAAATACTTTATATTAACAAAAAATTATTGAGAACAAAAGTATGTTTAACTTTGAATATGATGACTTTGAATGAATTAATTTCTAGTGTAAAAGCCGTAAAGCAGTCCTATTTTCTGAACTTTCAACTTTTCTTTCAGCCAGTTCGAAGTTTTCCCGCCAAAAAAGGCAAAAGCAGAAGAAAGCTGAAATATACGGACAACGGCAAGTTCAATGCACGAATAAGGTCACGTGCGCGTTTAAACCTTTTTAATTGCTTTCTTCACGGTTGTTTTATGTGCCGTAAATCCAAAAAAGTCATTGGCAACGTAAACAAAACTATGCACCTAATGATATGCACGTTGAACGGGGCAATTAAATCAATTTGAATATTTCCCGCATTCGGAATATTTTATTAGATATGCATTCATTCCGGTAAGCGGTTTAACGTTCACGCAACAGGTGATGCACGAAACAAAACAATCGCGGCCAATGTCGACCTATTATTTTCCCGCAATTAACATAACCTATAAATAGGGGTATGATGTTATACTTTTATGTAAATTGATACGATTAACGATTTAATTCGTCTGCTATTTTCGATTGTATGCAGATTAAACACAGTAATATGGGCTATTCATTGCATCTTTCGCGAAACAAACATATAAAAAGAGGAAAAATTAACACGGAAGTAGTTATTCGAATTTGCATTCGAATGCATGCACTATAATATTCTCACGTAACCATACCCATATATTTTGATTGATCGACTCCCATTCCATGTTCAATTCCAAATTCATCGCAGCTCTCCAATTTCCTGGCATTTTTGCGTAGATACCGAAAATATGTACGAATTTTATTCATTTGAAATTTTGTTTTTATTGAATTTGCGCGTTTTGATTGTGTTGATAAAAAAGACATCTTGACTTGAATTACCCACCAACAATACGAAGTTAGGAACTTAAGGCGCTATAATGTGCCCAATTGTTTATAATTAACGATTTATTCCTATTTTATTTTAAATTCAATTCTTGCAACTAAAGTTTTTCTTAGCGCCCTCTACAATTATCAAACGGTAAACAGTATAAAATTTCCTCGAATTCATTTGTTTTTAACCCACTGTGTGGACACAAAGAACATAAAATCTAGAATCCACAGGTAGCGGTAGCAAAGAAGCGCCGATACGCGGCTACGTTCTTGACGAAAATCGCAAAAGACCGGTTTACGCAGCCTTGGGTCGCTCGAAAACTATGCGAAAACGGCTGAAAACGTCGGCAACAGGAAGATCCCGTAGCGTCCAGCCCATAATCTTAGGGACGTGCGAACGGTCACTTACCTCGACAGTCGAAAACCCTTCCCTTCAGCGAGAATTCACAGCACTCTGACAGAAATCACTCAAAAACGCACATAGAAATCAAGGGTGTACACGATCGCGTAAACTCCGCGACAACAATGGTTTTTAGTTGAAGACGCGGAATATACAAGAGCCGTAGAGGGGAAGTGGCCATGCAGACGGAGATTGTTGTCCACGGAGAGAGAGATAGGTAAATAATAACGGGATGCGCGCGCAAGATGTTGGTAATAAAGTTGGCGATAAACTTACCAATCGATTTCCATAAAGTTGTACAGTCTGTGCGGTGGTAGGAATTAAAATGTTAGCGAAATACGTCGCTCTTTTCGTTATTTATGCTAATTTCGTGTCCGCATCGGTGCAACAACAAGTTATTTACACGTTTAAAGAGTTCCCTTACAAAGAACATCCGAAAAACGTGAGGCGATTCGAACTTAAGAGCTTAACCTCTTTAAACGTGACTTTTTTGATTTAGGAAGCTTTATTCCGTGAATACGAATCTGCTTGTGAGCAAGGCTGTTCTGGAAGTGGCGTTTCTAAAGTCGTTTGCGTCCGACAGTGTGTTTCACCGTCTTGTTATAGAGATATATACAGTCACGATCCGGTAAAGAATTTGTTAGATCTGCTCAATCAGCTGTCAAATATTGAGATTAAGTTTTCGTTGAATAAGTTCTTTTTTTCTGCACTTACCTTCTGTCTTTTTTTTTTACTTATAACCTAGTTTCCGTTTTCAGCTAGAAGAGGGTGAAGTGGACGTGAGACTAAACAGTTTCAAAGGATGTTTTATTCAACGTTACAATAGATTTCGACCTTAAGACTATAACACCGATAGTTTCTTTCTTTTTAAACAATACTGTACAGAACACGTATAGTAGTAGACTAAGTTTAGGTTACCTATTGCCTGACGATTTCGCAATCGCTTTTATGTATATATACAATTTCTAGTCACTCTTTATACAAATAGGATAGAATAAAAATTTATTGTTCCATTTTTACAACTGGTAAATATTAGAACAAAATGTACATTACAAATGGTTGATTTTAAAACGTTGTTTACCCCTTCCGTTCCTACAATTTCTATAAAATGAAATAATGTTTTTGTTGCGTGTCATAAACAATTTGCTATATGTTTTATCTTTACTGAAAAAACTGGATGGTATTCTTGCGAAAAAAAAAATTTGCCTAAAGAATAAGATCTGTTAATTTGAATTTATATTTATAAAAACTGTGGAACTATAAAAAGTATGATACATTCAAAAATAAATACAATTTGACAAACAAATCGTGTCATGAAAATATTTAGTAAAGAAATTGATTTGTTTAAACTAGTGTTACATGATCGGACCTACCGATAATTTATTTACATTGGTTTTAAGCTTAGTTTTCTATTCCGTACACCACTTTTACATATAGTCAGAAATCTACATGATCAAATAATTTTTTTAAATTTTAACGATCAAATATAATTATATTATTTTTTTTTATTAGCCAAGAATTAATCAAATTATTGTGAGGTCCATACTATATGACTAACCCTGTACAATACAGAAAATAACGTTTATAAGTATTCTGAAAATGCTTATTATAAATTATACTTTCTTTGGCAAATTGCTTAAATTACTAAACAAGATAGAAAAAGTATTTAGGTACATTTATTAAACAAAGGTACAAACATACAAAATGCTAAGAAATAGTGAATGTTATTAGAAATAAAATAAAGATATTATAACTGTCAATTAAATTAAAAGTTGGTAAACGTATTATGAGTAATACTTATTATAATTTTTTTCATATTATATTTTTTCTGATAATACATTCTTTATTTGAGAAGTCCAAAAATGAAGACTACAATTTGTTGTTTTGACAAGTACAAAATGCAATTAAAAAAGTTAAATGCCTGTTTATGTATCTTTCAGAAGTGAAAGCTAGTTATGAGTAAGAATGCATTCCTTTTTTTATGAATAAAAAATCAATGCACTTTTTATCATCGATTAATATAATAAAGAGGGTAATTTATGTTACATGGATTATGGTATTTTAAGAAAAAAGTTTCTATATACGGGGTGATTCTCCGGGAACTGCATCGATCGATTATGGAAAAACTATAAGTTATAGTTCATTGTCAGTGACAAATCGGTCATTTGACAACTATGCATAATAGTGTTACATTACCAGGAAACCTAAAGTATTTTTGAACTTTGGTCATTCATTGAATTCGTTTGAATTCTTGAATACCTTCTATTTCAGTAAAAAGGTCCAAAGGAATACTGTCTTTTGTACGGAAAAAAAATGATATACTAATCAACATATGTACATATTTGTTTGTGCAGGTTAGGTACTATATTTTAACATTAAAAACTGATTATTACTAGTCACTTGCTTTCTATATTATTAACAGTTGGTTCTAACTAAAATTGTTATAACCAAACGCTTTTTGCTGTCCAAGTATTACAATTTAAACATTTACAAAAAAGGCTTGTAAAATTTAGGTTATAAATGATATTGCAAGTTTGATGTAAAATTTGTGGGATGAGCGGGATTTGAATCCGCACCAAACAATACAGGGGTGCTTATCGAAGCCGTTCAGACCTACTTTTGTTTTCCAAAAAATGCACCGCCTACCAGATATCCTGAAAAAACTGAAAATTCTCATTTTCTTCAAATGTGAATATTTTCCGTATTATTTATCGTAGCAAAAAATTTCGCGCAAAAAAGTTGTAGATATCAAAACATTCTGTAGGATAGGTTATAAAAATATTTTTTACCTTGCACCAGTTTCGAGATGTGACCCAAAGTTGTATTTTTTTAAACGGAAACCATAGTTGATTTTGACATTATTAAATTACTTGATTTTTTCCCTTTCCAACGATACGAGGTTCGAGGATTTATCTTTCATAGTTTAGGAAATGTGAAAATCATATTCCATACAGATTTTAACCCACATCACATTAACCATGATTGAAACAAAATACTACTATTTAACTATGTTATCTGTCAGTAATATAGTTAAACCACTCTTGTGTCATAAGTTGTAGTTGCCGTCAATGGTTGGAATAATGAAAATCCGAAAATAGTTCGACAGTCACGTTTTCAGGAACGATTTGGATTTAACCTGTGGTGCAAAACCGTTTAATAGGTCCATTTATTTTTAATGAAACACTTAACTCAAACTTTGCGTGTTACCAAATGTTTAGAAGTAAACAGCCGCCATATTGAACATATTTTGTAGGAAAATTTTGGTTTATTGTTATCGTGTTTATTTTTACCATGTTTATTGTTACTATGTTTATTGTTATCATTTTTTTGCAATTTTCTGACGTACTAAATTTGAGCAGAACTGTTTTTTCAGAAAATATTTTTTCTTCATATCTATTAAAGCACAAAAGATAATAAATACCAGATATGTTGTCTTTTGTTTTGAAAACAAAACATAGTTCTTAATCATGGATAGTGTGATGTGGGTTAAAATCTGTGTGGAATATGATTTTTCTTCATATCTTCTAAACTGTGAAAGATAAATACCTCGAACCTTATATCGTTGGAAAGGGAAAAAATCAAGTAATTTAGTAATGCCGAAATCAACTGCGGTTTCCATTAAAAAGTAAGAAAATGAACCTTATTACTCTATTTTCTCCCCTTTTTTACATTGATTAGTGAATATATCTATAATAAAATACTTCTCTTTAATTTATAGTATTAAATGTTTTAAGGTCATAAAAATGTAGAACAATATTCACATCTTTTGAAAATTGGGGGACCAGCTCAAAATTTGTTAATTTTTTTTGCTTATTCTCATCACCTTTCAACAGTCTTGGAATAATCCGGATCAATTTTTAGAATTGAAGAACCAACCTGGCGACAAAACTATGACCTACTAAGATAACACATACAGCTGCTCACAAAAAAGATATCAACTTTTCTTTTAACTTACTTCTTTTTTAATGGATTATACTGTGTTATGGGTTATTTGGGATTCATACAACAAAATAATGCAAAATGATACCACAATTCATGTGTCTTAATCTTTCCCACTACATTAGAATCCTGTTATCTTAATTCTGTCTATTTGGAAAAATTTTGAAAACGGGGTGTACCTAAAACGATAAACCTTCCATATTATTGAAGGTAATGAGTCATTAATAATGTTTGTAAAAACTTCTCAATGCAAGTACGACTTAAAAAAATGTCAGCCAGATAAGAAAGATTATAGGAGATATAGATGGCGCTCTGAACACTAACAATTTGAAATTACAAAGGGGGTCAACAGTTCAAGTTTACAATTCTATCAAAGAAGTTACACTGACTTAGGTGCGGTTTCAAACGCATATCGTATAACTTACATCATCTGCAGGAATTTTTTAATAGGAAACTGTCGGATAGTGGAGACTATTCTTAAGGGAATTCCAGAGCAAAGTAGGAAAGTTATAGTACCTAGTGTCAGGGGTAGTGATGTAGGACGAGTAAATACCCACTGGGTAGGGTATTTAAAAATGGGTACTTACCGCAGGTGTTTACCCTTGCTTCGAGTAATTACCCAAAATGGGGGTATTTATAAAATGTATTACTTTTTTAAACCTGGTACTTTTCTGGTGCTCCTTGTTTGATTTCTGTATTGACCTAGATGAATGATAATAATAGTAATAACACTTAATTAAACTTCCAGTGTTCTCTGTGCATGATGAGGACAAGGGGGAGCATTTTTATTTCCGCTGATTTTTGTTGTTGATCATGATGTTTTTTTTTCACAGGTTGGATTACTTTTTAGTTAAATAGTTATAGTCCTTTACAGCCATTTTATATTTCCGAAATATTATCTAGAAAATATCACCCCTGCAGAGCTTATATTATTTTTATAAAGTTAGATAGAGAAGTTTAAGAAGTTAACATTTTTTATTCATCAGCTCTATATGGATGGGTTCCTCTACAACACTTGTAGGGGAACCCATCCATATAGAGCTGATCGATGAAAAAATCCAAACCCAACACATCCGAACTGAACCAAATCAGATCCAAACCCAATCCGAACTAAGAAATAAGCTTAACCAAATTTTATTCAAAAACAACCAAATCCAATACAATTCAATCTGAACCTAATCCAATCGAGACCAGACCGAACCGAATCCAATACAATTTAATCCAAACCAAACCCAACCGAATTCAATCCAAACTGAACCAAATCCAGATAGCGCCCAAAGACTGCGCCACCCACTACCTGGACGTCCTCACCAGGAAGATGTGTCCTCTTTTTAAAGTATTTTGTCGTGTTCGCAAGAGAGATAGCTATCCGGCTTTGGCCGTCCACTGGGGCACTGTAGGGGAAGTCGGGTTGGTGGCCGAAATGCAGAAGAACCACAAGGAGCTGGTGATTGGAGGAACGTTGCAGCAGAGGTTTTCGAATTGTCTGCAGGTGCTCGATAGGATGTTGAAGCAAGGCGGACCCATTGTTTCTAGCGTAAGGTGGTCACTGAGAAGAAGAGCGGAGTCGGAAGTAGCAACATTTTTGATGCGGCGCTGAATGTTATTGGTGAGAAAAGCATTTATATGCCTACTTTTGCTCCTTCTTCTTTATCTCTGCTTCCATGTTCATTTTTCTTCTTCCATTATTTTTTGCTCTCTACTCTTTTTTCATACTTCTTTCTTTCGTTTCACATCTTCCTTCTGGTTTATTATCAATCTGACTTCAACCTTCTTTCCGCGTTGCTTGTTCTACCTTTCTTCATTCTCCTGTTCCATTTTGCTTTTCTGTGCCCTTTCTTCCGTATTCCTAATTTTTTCTTTCTTTCTTCTCTATCTCTGCTTCCGTCTTCGTGTTTCTTCTTTCTTTTTCAAAGAATTTGATTCGTCAGTCTTTTCGCCCTCCCCTCATTATTTAATGTACTATTTCTTCCCCTTTCTTCTGGCTTCTTATTTTTGTTCCCTCTATCTTTGTTCATATGTGTGTTACACATTTGTCCGCCCTTCCTTCTTCTTTCTTGCTTTTTCCTTATCTCATTCTTTATTCTCCCTTCAGCCTATATTCATTGATTTTTCCACTTTCTTTTAGTTTCGCATTTTATGCTACCTACACTGGGTGTCCCACCGGGAACCGCTGCGATCGATTATGGAAAAACTATAGTTAGGGCAAATCTGAAAATTTGGCAACATACTAACATCGATGGGGACCATATGGCTAAAATATTTGTAAGATGGCGGTACCTCTGGTTATACCGGAAGTAGGTGCCAACTTGCTTATTTTAAATGGAACACTCTGTATTTTATTACATTTTTGGATTCTGCGCAAGATTCTAGACAGATTTCGTGTATCATGTCTTATACCTAAATCTAAGCGTTTTTGACATATTCAATTTTTTATGTTAAAAATGACGTT
>JAWQRJ010003336.1:0-12190 GCA_033557515.1 Diorygopyx duplodentatus | reverse complement strand
TCACGTAACTCTTTGGGAGACGTTCTCCGCGCTAGAATCTTCTTCTTGCAAACGGTAGACGGTTGCAACACGCCTCTTGAAGGTAACCTTCAAGCAACATGTTGCGTTCGGAAAATGTGGGTTAAAAATTGAAACGTACATACGCCCGAATTGTTTAAACGGAGAAAACTGAGAATTATAGTTATTAAGAATAATTGATAAGCTATCAATTATCGACGGTGTAACTGAATGACATTTTCCTGTTATCTGTAACAAAAGGTAAATTGTGTTGTACACCAGAACGAAAACCATAAAAAATTACTGATTGACCAGAGACAGAGTGGTGAAAAATATTAATCGTTTTTTTTAAATCTTTAATTCTTGATTAACACACAAAAAAGTTGTTATTTGTGTATTGTGAAGTTAATTAATAACGAGTATAAATCGACACGTGGTCGTTTTATTAAAGTCTATTTTTTTAACTTAATTGATGAAAGCTCTAATAAAGTCATCTACCTCTTTGTCCCATTGTTGTTCCAGTCTTCCTTTTCTTCTTTAGTTCTCAGTTTGCCATTGCTACATTTGTTTTGTAATCCAAGCCATTAGATCCTACCAAATAACTTGAAAGTTATTTTGTCTATTTGTTAATTTATTCTTAGCCTGTATTATTTTCGATAACTTCCTTATGTCCACGTATTGCTTCTCTTATTAATTTAGTTCTTCTCAATATTGTATTGTATGAGCGTATTTAAACTCGTGCACTTTTCGTATTGTATGATTTTATATTATTGTGTTGGAACTGGGTTCCTTTGCAGCCACTCTTATTTTTGTTTTTTTCTTCATTTATTATTATTAGCCCTACCTTTCTGGGTCGGTATTTTCCTTCGTTATTGCGGCCAGATTGTTCGGATATGCAACCATTTGTCGTCTTCCACTTGTTCAACAGCAACCCTGTGCAATGCTACATTGCACAGGGTTGCTGATAAGACGCCTATGAGAACACATCTATTCGTTGAAAGCTTCTTCTGACTCAACTCTCTGTGTTTTTACAGATAACATTGTGTTGTTTAGGATCATTTTGACTAGTACATATTATAAGTTTGCTTTGGATTTCTGTTTCTGCCATGCTTTGATAAGTTGTTCCCATTTTATTGTGTCGAAAGTTTATTCATAGATTACATCCATGAATAATAAATAATAATATTTCCAGATAAAACTTCCCTTCATAGCTTTTCCCCATTATTTGTTCAGGATTATTGACTATAACTCATAGTACAGTGAGTAAATGTTGACATTTTTGAACATACCGCACTCAAAATGTTCTAAGGCAATAACAATAACTTTATTGTCCACTAGACCATATAAAAACAGGTATGAGATAAAGTGAAAACAATATATAACCTTAAACTAGATCTTTTCTAACTTTCTAACAAATAAATTTTTAGTTATTTTAAAAACTATTTATAGTTAAGAATATTTTTTAGTTCAAAAGGTAGCGCATTAAATAGCTTTATACACATATATATGTCGGATTACGTTTGTTAGTCGTGAGGCTGTGAATGAGAATACAATAATCGTCAACCGATTTTGTATTATACCTGTGGTACTGTTTTTTACTATCTCGGTTTAATTTTTCTTTGCATATTTAAGGATTTCAATTATAGGTATATAGTAAAGGCATTGTTTAATGACTTGAAGTAAGCTCTACATAATGCATTACGGGATACAGCTACAATATTTCAAAAACTCAACACAAGAAACTCGACCCACCCCAAAAGACAGAAAGATACATAATAGAAAGATAAGAAAATATTTTTATTTATTATATCACGCAGCCTGTATAATGCAAACTTCGCGACGGCTAACTGAATGCGTTAACGTATGTTTCCCAATTTAGACTGTTTCGAAAGTAAATTCCTTGAAAAAGTTTCAATGTTGAATTTTTTGCTGCGAGTGAATTTTCCATTCACTCGCAGCAGCAAACTTTCCCACTTCTTATTTTTCCCTGAGCCAAAAAAAATAAAAAATATTAATATTTAATAAAATTAATAAACTCAGTTTTGTTGGTGTTCACATATAATTTATTCATTGCGAATCTGTAATCTTATTGATCAAAATTTGTATTAATTGTAAAACCAGAGATCGGGATTGTCCACAGCAAACTAAGCCTGTAATATCAGCGCACATTGCTAAATTTCCTTCTTTTGTAATCTCCGGTAAGTCGTTTATAAAAATAATAAACAGTAATAGTCCATATATGGAAAAAAAAATTACATAGTTTTCGAGTTATAAGCGAAAAACTGAAAAAAGTCCGTAAATTTCGTGGTTCTTTGGCTCCGCAAAGTTTAGCTTCAAGATATTTTGTTGGAACACTATTAATTACTGTTATTAGCATCCTCATAGGGATTAAATTAATAAAAATTCAGGACTCAATCTTTAATTAAATCAGAGCAAATGAATTTTAAGTTGTATTATGTATGAAGTGGTATTTAATGCACTTGTTTAATTTAGCAAAGAAATTTCCCAATGTTTAATAATTTAGTATTAAAATGCATCACGTGCAACAACTATAGAAAATATTGTTTTCTATTCTATACAACAGAGATAAAAGAACGTATAAATGTGGAATAGTTAAGTTACAATAATAAACAAAATATGTGTAATGTATAAATAGTACTATTGTTATACCACAAATCAAATTTACTTTTCTCATTGGTTATAACTACAAATGTAACCACTGCTATAGTTCGCACAATTATTTACTACGAAAATCGTTTAAAAACTTCTCTTAAAAATAATTGTTATTATTACAATGTTATTATAGGTATAAAGGTGGCAATTCACCGTCTATATAAATTATGCTGGAATGACATACGACATACGTTCACTCACTTCTCAATGCTTTGTACGGTTTTGGTACGCTCGTAAATCAATTTCCAGATAAGACGTTAAGATATAATAAATCATATAGTATAATAAGAGAGAACGGTGTAAATACATTAATTAAATAATGAATACTCGTATTATTACTACTACATTAGGAGATATATTAGCTTCTTTATTATTTATAGCTATTAGCATTACTATTGTATTATTATTTGTAAGAAATGTATTAAACGAAATATAAAACCCCCAAACCACGTGATATATAAAATATTTCAAATTTTAAATATTCAGCTCTAAATACATCATCCGTCTACATCAGCTATCGCTACTTGGTTTGATCGGTGGTTTAGGCCTAAAATACTTTAGCTTTGGGTTTGATAGTTTAACAACTAAGAAGTTATTGAAACGTAGTGATCAGTAAATCAGTGGATTTTGATTTTATATCTGTAGAGTATTATTATTTAAAGAGAGAAAGACAGAAACCATGCTTTTATTTGAAGCTTTTTTACATAAACGGATTAGAAATAGTAGATGTGTGGAGCACAAACTTCAGTCTAACGGACGGACAGACGGACATCCCGACATCCGGACAGACGGACAGACTGATAGCCAAAAATGGTACCATTAGTCTTAGAATATATATCATTAAGATATATCAAAATCTCACCATCAAAATTTTGGACCGAATGCATTACTTTCTCTTTATACCTTTCAGGTGAGAGACAGTAAAAAACGGTAGCACTGGAATGGTGTATTGGATTAATTAAGGTTACGGAATTATTTGAATTTTGTTTCTGTGAATGCTGTAACTATATGTATACTATGCTGTATACTTTTTTATTTATTTTTGAAGTACAGCAAGTTCGTTAATAACTTCCTGGCAACTGTTCATTAATAACTTCATTAATAATAATTATACAATACATTAATAAATCCGTCTCAATTTTACATTAACTTGCAATTAATGTTACAATAACTTACAATTAATTTGGTAAGGGGTTGTTATAATAAAAAAAGTCACAAAAATCCCCTAAAAACATGACAGGCAGAATAATCATTGGGTAAAAAAAATCGAAACTAGTTTGCAATAGATGAATAGAATAGGATTATTAAATAAATTCGACAGTTTGTTTGTCGTTTCCATTTGGTTACTTTCTAAGACATTAATACTGAAAAATTGGTTCTTGGAATGTTAGAAAACCTGTGTAACATGAAATAAAAAGAATAAAACTATTACTCATGACTTTTACAGGAAGCCATTCTTTTCCTTTTAAAATGCTTAACTAACAACGTATGTTTTCACTTTTAAATGCCAAATGTAGGATGATCTGGCTTAAGACGTCATCCAACAAGACCACAAAACTACAGAAAACACGTTGTATTGACATACCATATAGTTCTTGCTAATCTGCATAGATAACTCTTAGCAGATAAATAATATTTAACCACTACTATTTATATTTGGAAGAACGTGGCAATTTATTTGTTGCCAGACAAAAAAGTGGAAAGTATGGGCAGACAGGAAAGAAATAAAAAAGACACATCGATGCGGTTATATATTAAAATACATACATACTAAGCCTTTACAATAGTAGCTGAAAGTAAACTTCTATAATCACATTTCTTGGTTAACTGTGCAATAGTCCTATAAACAGAACGTGAAATACCTCAAAAGGAATTAATGGCTGAGATTTTTAACGGAATGATATTGTTTGTGCGTGACCACATTTATTACATTATACCACAAAACTGGACAATGCGGCGAAATAACCGAGGCAGAGGAAAGTTTATTAGTATCATACATTAGAAAGGCCTATTACGATGTATACAACAAGTAACGGAAAAGTGTGTATTTCCGTTATCTAATAGAATTTTATCGCGTATTACATTGCAATAATAGCGAAGGTTAGGCTATTTCCGTATTTCTCATATAACTGAGGAAAACTTCATACGGGATGTTTAAGTAGTCAGTTGCCAACTTGTCTTAAATTCATTATCAATTCATAAACAATTCCGTTCTTTGCAATAAAACGTGAACATATTTTTTTAACGACATCTCAATGTTAAAGTACCACTTAATAAATAATAAACCAATTTACAATTTAATAACGTTTTAAATCCTTAGTGATAACATTATATTAACTATTAAGCAATGTGTTAATACAAAATTAATTAGGATTTACTAGCAATTAAATATTACATTTAATAAGACCTTAAAGTAATGTTTAAATTTCCCTAAAAGCCTCTACTGTTACATTACTATAGTTTATTACAAGTAAATATGTCCAAGAAAGCACATATTTACTTGTATATTTTATTTATATACTACTAAATATTATATTATGACTGTAGATGATTTCAGTGAACAAACTAGTCGTTGTACTGAAATAGTGACCCGCCAAATAAAAAAAATGTGACTAATTGATACTCTTTTGCGATCACGACTATACCGATTCTTATTACTATTATTATTGAAGTAACCTTGGTATTTAGTAAAGTTCACACGCATCCTCTTCAAGTCAAGGGCATCGAAATCAGGATGTTTCAAAGGAATTCGGTATTGCCTTTGGCCGTTCTCCATTTAGAAAGATGATTATGTAGTTGAGACCTGTAAGCAGTTGAAATGTTTTGGGGCAACGATTGTTGTGCATTTCCTTTTATTGTTTTTAGGATCCGAAACGCATCCGGCCTTTAAAGAGAGACAAGAGCCGTTGGCAAATCCAGTTTATATAAGAAAAGACTTGCGAAACGGTGCAAAAGATGCGGCTATCGCTAATTGAATGGTAATTAACGGCTGGGCACCTTTCTACTACAATCATGTACTTTCACGTAAAATAAATAGTTATTTGGTAGGTGGACTTGTAGTTTGTTAATACTGGGAATTAAAACATTTTTTAGGACACAGGAATTTCTCTTCCATTTACACAGTTAGAAACGTAGAAACGAAGTCGGTAACTATATTAAATTCAGTTAAAAAAATTATTAAAAGATAGAAAAACTAATCAAGGTCTTTTGAATTTCTCGAAAATTCTTATGCAATTACGGAAATTGTGTACATTCACATTCACGAGAAGAATACGGACGGGCCAAAACACTAAAACTGACCAACAATAACTAATTAGTAAATTAATTACTAACGACATTAGAGAAATTCATTTCCTTATGGATGGCATTAGCGGAGCGAAAGTCAATTGTTGATCAATATTATATATTCGTCGTCTAAAGGAAGATTAGTTCCAATGCTTCCTCATTTCCCATTATGTTCGAAATAAATCGAAAAATTAAGTGTTTTCGTTATGTCAGATTAAAAATATTAATACTGCTGTATAAGAGTTTGCTTATCTGTCCTTAACTGCACAAAATTTGAAAGTTAAAAGGAAGAATCCGTAACTCTAATAATCAATCGTAGAAGGCATTTTCTAATTAATATAATCGAAGTGATGATTAAGTATAGAATTCGCTAAAAAACGTTGGCATGTTATTTTAATTTGCCGCTTATTTGCAAGCATACAACCTATTATTAGAAGCACCAAACAATATGTTGACTAAGAAATAATTCTGCGTTAATGAATTAAAATTACAAGAGGTATCACCACAACCCTCAATTAATACCCTACTAATTCTATTAGGGTCCCTAATAGAATGATTGGATTTAAAAAGATAATTGAATATTTTCGTTTCTTTTTTTTTATCGTATGACTGATCCTCATCCTCTTGTGTTAATAGTTGCAGCAGAATACACAAGATTTTTAATGCATCCCCAGAAAAAAAATCGAGGAAATTTAAATGTGGTCTTTGTGGAGTAGGGTGGTCACAAGCTATATGGAAAAAAAATCGGCTTATCTTCGGGGGTACCATCCTAAAAGTTGCCAATTTCTTAGAAAATGAGATTGGCAAAGTTTCAGCTCAATTGGATAACGTTAATCCGAGCCTCATCCACGTTGGAGTCTTGAAAACATATGATTTTGGGCGAAAAATTGCAGTTTTTTAAGGGTAACTTTTAGGGGGGTGCCCCAGAGAAAATTCGAACATTGATTTCTTGTGACCACCCTGTTGTGGAGGCTAAGGATGCTGTTTAGGGAAACATATTTTAATAGATTTAGGATGTGTCTTTACTCGGAGCAAGTTGCATTTTCATTTTTCGATGATACTTTTGAAAAAAATTTCAAAATAAGCATATCTGTAAAAGTAATGTCCTTTGAAGAAGAAAATGATGATGCTGGTGATGATAGAGATGTAAGAGCAACAATAGGTCTCAAAGAAATGTATCATTTATTGGAGAAAGAAGTGGATTTTTTGCTTCTCCTCAACCTATAAAAAAATTTAAGAGATTTGAAATTAATATGCAATTTTTAAATACTGAGCCCGATATATGGTGTGAAAATGAACATTACTTGAAAGCAAAAAAAATAGTGAACGGTTTTAAGGTTGTCAATAACACAGTTGAAAGGGGAATAAAATTAATCCAAAACTTCAATTTCTGTTTAACCAAAGACGAAGAACAACGACAGTTCATGTTAGTTGTATCTGAGTGTAGAAATTTTTTTTCTGGCTCTTCAAAAACCACCTTATGTATGGCATTACCACCTTAATGTGATAATTGTAAATAAAAGAAATTTCTTTTCTTTATAATGTTTTCTTTTTTATAACGCAACTTTAATAATGAAATGCAATTGGACATTATTTGTTTTTATTTTTATACTTTCTTTACCCTTTTTTCCCTCTAATTCCTTCATTTTCAATTTGGATTTTGCTCATTTAGTTTCGAAAACACTTTTAACTAAACCATTCTTTATGTACAAAATGAAAAATACAAAAGCGAAATCTGGAAAACAGATGCAATTCAATGTTGCAATGTTTTCACGCATTTTCATAAAAAGTCAATTTTAAGGATATGGATCACGACCTGACCTGAAAAATGCTAAATATCACTAAATCTAAGTTTTAGCAAAAAATATATGAGAGTGAAACTTCAAGGCAAAAACATTTTTTATGAAATGAGACCAGAATCAGGTTTCTAGGACGGATTGTTCTTGAAACTTTGCCTATCATGTTTTCTAGCCAATTGGCAATTGGGAGGTGCCCTAGAAAAAATTCGAACATTGATTGCTTGTGGACCACCCTATTGCGCAAATTATTCTGAAGGAAGCCCAGATAATCCTGACCATCCAGATTCGTTGAACCTTGGGCGACAACATGATCGTGAACTGTTTCAAACCAAACATTAATTTAGATTTCGTGCTGAATGTTTCCCACCCATTTATTGTTTCCCACCCACTGCGTATAAAGGAGAAACTATTGCATGCGATTCTATTCTAAGATAAATGGTATCATTTTTGGCCATCGGTCTGTCTGCATGTCTGCATATGTCAATCCATGTATCCGACCGTTTGTAGTCATCATTTTAGGCAAAAATAATTCAAATTGAAGTTGCATGGTTTCAGTTCTATTTTTTTCCAGAAGTATTTTCATATGTCTCCCATTTTTTGTAGACGCTATGCAACTTCGATTTCAAAATTTTTTTAAAATAGAACAGCATGTATATTTTTTAATTTTTAGAAGTCCGTGTTGAATTTATAGTCGATCTTATTGAACATACATATTTTACAAAAATCACGTTTGTTTAACATAATGGTTAGTAATGCAAATCCTCTATTGATGCGAAGACCCTGACATCGTTTTAATATATACAGGGTGATCCATTCTCTGTATATTATACAGAGAATGGATACAGAGAATGATGTTCCAAACCATACCGTCAAAAGAGCATTCCTAATAGCAGAAAACGCTTGTAATATTCGCTTAAATTATTATCCATATAGATTACAGTTACCCTTATTTACTGTTAACTGAAGATTTTTTTAAATCTTTATTCATTGGAACCCACAGAATGGTTCCAATACATCACAAATTAATTTCAACTAAATTTCCAATAGCCCTTTCTTCTCACCTTTTGTCAAGTTCTTCATATAATAGTTCCTTCGTAGATAGTCCATGACATATCTCATAGTCTTCGGAAAGTCTACCTGGCGATGGGAAGATTGATAAACAGCTAATACTCACAACTGTTAACATTATTTCCATGGCCTATCGGATACCGCAAACTTACTCTGGTCGAATAACCATGGCCACCTATTTCAGAACCTTATTTTAAATTTTGTTCAGTATTTTTCTTATGAAACTACGTGGATTTTTCACATGATCGAATGAAGAAATTAATTTTCTAAAAGATAGGTTAAAAAATAGTGTATGATTCCATTTAAAATTTTTAAAAGTGGTAGAATTTCCAAAACAACCGGAAGTGGAGTTGTTAATTTTTGAAATCCATTTTATAGCCTTGGCTTTGATTAAGTGCTGCCCAAACATGTGATATATTCGCTTGGATCACTTTATATGTTACACCCCTTTATAACAAAATACTGCTGACGCTGTTTATTTACGAAAGGGCAAATCTAAACCTCACAAGAACAACAAGAATTTATGTAATTTGTAAACGAACCGCTAAAGCATAGCCTTCTAATTAATTAAATAAATTCTATTGGTAAAATACCCCAAATTGGGATGTATATACGCCAATGAGGAGATTTAAATCAAGGAAAAATCTAATTTGGGGGTGGCATAGGGGATAACCTTTTTATTAGTAAAGGTATCGAAATGCGGTTTTCTAGTTCCTGAGTTATTTTTTAATGAAAATACCGATGGTAAACAGCAAAGTGATTACAATCTAATAACTCGAAAACTGGTAGAGGTAACTCCATTTTCCCTTTACCATCGGTTTCCCAATTAAAAAATTGCTCATGAATGTGAAAACCGCATTTCGATATCTCTACTAATAAAGAGTGGTTTTCTAAGCGCTACATTCAAATTTACCCACTCTGTACTTATAGCCTGTGCATGTTTACATAAAACCTGGACAGTCCAATGTTGTCCATTGTGCTTCCCCTTCAGTTGCAAGGCAACTGAAAACAGGTTTTACGTAAAACCTGTTTTCACTATTGAAACACATAAACTTGTAAAAAGGGTATAAATATACAAATAATGGAAGATTATGAACATAATACACCAAATTAGGTGTTAAGTTTGTGTAAACGTGTAGAGGCTCTATGTACAACAATTCAAAGAAAGAATTCCAAAAAGATGGAGTAAGCACCGCTTGCTCAATTTGTTTGTGGTTGAATTTTCTTCATGTTTTTTTGTTTCATAATATTAACCCTTGCACTTAAAGCATTTTTTGACCTGTTGAAAATTTTTGAAATGATTTGTTTTTATTATTGTTTACGCGCACAATTTGCAAACCCTATAATACGCTGGAGAAGAGTGTAACGATTGATTCAGTCCTCACAATTTCTAGGAAAATACAACAAAAGGAATGAAAATACAGAGAGACAATTCCGAATTTCGACAATATTGAAAATAGGGAACTGTTATCTATATTTGAATAATACACAATTTAGTTATTTTCCATTTTTAAGTATTGGTTTAGCTAGAGAAACAATGTCAGATATACTTTACTTGCTTTATTTTGCTTTCACATTGCTTTCCGTTTGTTTTGTTTTTATTAGAGCTATCTTTTGTTAGTTTGTCACTTTTTCTTTATAAGAACAAACTATGTGTTATATGTGCCGACAAACACATATAGCACACTAGATTGTAGGTGGTTGCCGTAAAACACTTTTGTAATATCTAATAACACTAATAACCCTAATAGGAAACTTTTGTGGTAATATACAAGCACATGTAATTGTTTTAAACGTTGTGGAGCAATTTAAAACAGCATTATTTTAAAATGTTTATTAAAACAAAACGCTCTGTTTTAATTTAAAGCGATTGCATTTTGCCAAAATATACGCTGCTAAACTTATAATACTAATAACTACAAATTAAAAGGAACACTGGCTTTTCTTTGTTGAATAATTTTTTTTTAATTGCCAAAAGCAACAAAATTGTGTGCATTTTAAAAAAATATTATCATTAGCCTTAACCGAGAATGGTTATAAATGCGGCTAAAAGGGTTATTTATAACAATACTTTAATTACTGTATAAATCTGAAGTTAATCGAATATTTGTGATAAAAAGTAAAAAATGTAAAAAAAAGTAAAAAAAACTTGTGTTTCTCACTAAAAAATAGAACAAAAAAGGCGCCAATAACCGTTCGTTTAATTTTCTTTATAATTTTACAAACATTTTCTTTAAGGTGTACAGAACATTAAAAGTTTCTGTCCGTATCTACCATACTGAAATGGTATCTGCCATGGATAGACAGACATACATCTGTGGAATAGTAGAGTTTCAATTATCATCTCAGATATAGTAAACACTTTGTTACAACAAAATAGTGTTTACGAACGTGTTTGCCAATTAGAGAAATTCCATTTTTATATATATTTTTTTATTTTATATATTCTTATATATTATGTTGTATGTATAATATATTTATGTCTTTCACTATTCTGTACTTTTTGTACTGCAGAATTATTAGGAGTAGGGTTTTTGGATTGTAGTTCATATATATGAACTACAATAATATATAGTTTGAATATTTGTAATATTTGTTTGAAATGATAAATATGAACTCGCTTTTGGTACTTGTGTTTCTTTTAATTAATGGGCATAGAGCACCACCCCTTCTGTCAACGATGTGCTTGGGGAACTGATACCCTATTAGTCTTCAACGACCTAATTGAACAGAGCTGGGGGTATTAAAGTCAATTTTCAGCAAAGCTTTGACCTTGAAGTCCACACTTGGAGTGGAATTGGAGGAAGAGATATTCCTTCGTTGATACAAATCATGGGCATTAGCAACACTAAATCAACTTAGTGGAAGACTAACTATCGATGCCATTTCATTAACTCTGCAACTGGTTCAACCCAGGAAATCTGTGTATCAATGTTACTCCAGCATACTCTAGTATCACGATAATGAAAAAAATCGCCGACGTTGCCGAGATGAGTACTAATTCTCTCTAACAGTAACAGGATTATTAGAAAAAGTTTGGTTTTACTAAACCATACTCCTTTATATCTCCAATCCGAACTTTTCATAATCAGTATCTGCTGCAGTGTACAAAAAAAGGAAGAAAAGTTAATAAAAATCACTTTTGGAGATTTTTCTTCAAAAGCCAAAACTCAAGATGTGAAGTATTGTCAGACGCCGGGCAGAAGTACCTTGATCGGCTTGTAGTAAACGTAAAATAGTTACTAGAGAGAAGATGTGGCCACACTCCACTCTAGAAAACCGATTCTTATGGCTTTTTGAGGCCTGTTTGTCAGACTCCGACTATTCTCGATTGAGTTCAGTTCTAGCGATGTGTTTTGGGTTTATAG
>JAWQRJ010003335.1:0-12190 GCA_033557515.1 Diorygopyx duplodentatus | reverse complement strand
TTGCCTAAGGTGAAAAATAAAGAGGTTGCATAACAATTAAAGGAGAAGATGAAGAAACTTTGTTTTACATATTAACATAACTAGACACAGTCAATTTTGCTTTAAGAGATATTCAAAAATACTACACCGTTCGACAATACACGGTTGCACTCATTTTTCAACAGCTTCAGTATAGATACGTATCTGATTTATTTTCTCCCTAACTGTATTTTTTAAAGCGCCAACATTACCGTATTTTCGCTTATAAATTTCATCCCACAAGAAAAAGTCAAGTGCGGTTAGGTCTGGTGACCATGGAGGCCATAGAATGGGGTCCCTCGGTAGTTATAAGTCCCTCGGTAGTTATGATCAGGTGCCCCATACTGTTGAAAATACAAATTTTGCCTACTTATAAGGTCGAGTTCATCTAACAAATGATTAAAAACTTCAATTATAAACTTCACGTATCATTTAGCAGTCACAAAAAAATTCCACCATAAACCCTATTAAAAAAACGGACCAACAATTCTCGCACCAATTAATACCAACATTAAAGCTGAAACATACTTGTGGATCTCTTGGATGTACTAACAAAAGATTTTCACTGGATCAGTAATGACGGTTTCTGTTGTTATAAATTCCCGAATTTGAAAAATTTCGATTCATCGGTCCAAAAAATGTAACGAAAGTTATTTCCATTTTGGCGGCAAAAATGAGTACACCAGAGGCAAAAAACAAGTCTTTGTTCAAAAAACAACTTTAAGTAATAATGCAAAATAAATTTTAGTTTTATGTCGAGCTGTATCCCCAAAAGAGTAAATTTAAAAAAAACTTTCACTCTAAAACATATATGTAATTAGATTAAATTTCTCGCTTTATAACTTACTAGATATTAATAAAGATTTCTTACTTTACATCCGTACATACATACGTTTTCTACATAAGTCTTCGTCAAACTAACACCTACAAATGTCTATACAGGATATCTGCCGTAGACCGTCCATTAGAAATATATGGGGACAGATAAAGCTAAAAGTTTGAAAATTTGGAGTTGAATATGGTTAGAAGGGAACTAAAACATAAACAGCAGTTGACAACAGCTTTGTTAATTAAATACAAGGACCCCATTTTTATTTTTTTTTCTTAATCCACATTCAATTTTCAACAACTTTCGTAATACGTTTGCTAGGCATAAACTCAATCGTTTTCGAGATATTGAATTTTTTCGCAAAAATTATGCAACTGCATCAACAGTTTGAAAAATCGAATTTTCATAATTAGACTTATGCGATGTTCATACTGGATTAACCATTTTTGAAATATTTTAGAAATATACCCGGCGGGACATTCTTACCCACATTCTTTTCAAAATTGAATTTTGAAATAAGAAAATTTTAAATAAGTGGTTTTTTTTGTAAATGGCACTTACCAAATATTTTTATCTTATCGAATGTAGAATCCTCGTTAAACGGTATTAGATTTCCCTACACTTAAAATGTATCTTCTTCCGATTATTTAAGGGTTTTCGAGCCCTTGCTGCAAAAGCGATCCTTTGACAATACATTCATTTGTTGTAAATTGGGTAGCCTACCAACTAGTTATGAATTTTCGTGTTTATGAAACTTAGGTTGGTTGATTTAATATTTAGGGTGAAAAATTAATGCAGGTATCATTTGGAAATCGAGCTATCAAGATATTTCACATGTTTAGTTCTTGACAACGTTGACAAGTCGTTACTATGTTCTAAAATGGCAACTAATAATTACTCCAATGTTAATATTATGAATGTATTTATTATTCACAGCCAATGCCAACAAATAATAAGTAGAACGTGCAGCACAATAACGAAAACGTGTTTTTCGGTCCATTTTGAACGTCGACCGAAAAACACCGATCCATACCGATCCACCTATCATCACAATGGTTAAAGAGGCTTGTACTTAGAGCATTTTAGCTGACGAAACCGCGGATATTACTGGCAAAGAACAGGTGTAGATTGGATTACATTTCTTCGATGAAAAGGCCACCGAATCTAAGAAGATTTAGGCTTTGGAGAGCTTGAAGGATTTAATGCCACGAGTATTTCCAAGGCCATTGAAGATTTTATGACAAACTTAAACCTGCACCCTGATAAGTGAGTGTGTGGGATTAGGCTTCGATGGATGTTCCACCATATCTGCGAAAGGAGGAACTACTTCCATCGCTCCTCGCACAAACTTAACCTTGTCGTGAACGATATAAACGTTATCCCAGAAATTCGAAACTGCGTTGGAACTATCAAGGAGATAATCACATTTTGCGACGAAAGCTTATTGCTAACACTCCCAAATTGTGTGAGACTAGATGGTCAGAGAAATACAAAAGCATCCGTGTTGTTAAGGATAATTTCCTTTATATTATTAATGCATTAGACACATTAACTGAAGAGGGAAATGCAGCAACAAGAACAAATGCATATCAAATGCACGCAGATCTTCATTTGTTGTGTCAGTAGCAAAACCGTAGCAAATACAGTTCAATTGAAGAAACTTGACGTAGTGAAAGCCAACCAGCACATTGAACTATTCTTGACATACTGCGAGTTCACAGGAAGAAGTGGGAAACGTCACAACTGCTGATTTGAAAGATGCAGGCAACTTCCAGCCGAAAATCCATCTGAATTTAGGAGAAGGTCCTAATAATTCCTTACATGAAATCCATCATATCATCTTTAGAAGCCAAATTTTCTGCAGACAACTCTTTACATTTTCATTGACACATTTTCATCAAAACAACATGAGAGGTATTTCATTGGAGGGATGGGTTGAAAGCACGTTATCTTGTGCGACTTTCCACTATTTGAAAGGAATGGAAGAAGAAAGGGAATTGTGGTTCAAAATGTGGAATGAAGTACAGGAAGCGCCAAACATAATTGAGGTTTTAAAAAAGAGCAAATTGTTTTTCTCCACTTTTAGAAAGGCTCTGGTGATATTGGTATAATATTGATATGAAAATAGGTTAAATGGGTTAGCTATGTTAAGCATTTGCCGACAATGGGTTTTTCTTTAACAGAGCTATTAGTGGAAGTAGTTAGAAAATTTGTATTTATAAAATTGTTGGAATTTTTTTTTTAATAATTGTGTGTTATGTGTATTATTGAAATCTCCTTCAGGAGAATTATTTGATTTGTTTGCCTTTACGGCAGTCATCCATATCAGGTGATAATAAATAAAATCTATTATTTCTCCTCAATTTTTTTTTTGAGGATGTAAATTATTTACTCATTAACATCATATTGCGGCTACTATGAACGTGAGAGATGTACCGAACTAGCAAGAATAAAGTACAAAGGTATTAAAAATATATTTTAAATAAATATAGGTATAAATAACAATATTCTATTTTACTCTAACAATTAATCCAAAGTAACAACAGTTGGGGTTTTTCTTTTTCTTTTAGTTCCCCCACTTCCTTCCTTTCCAGAATTTGAAGGACATTCTGCCTCAATGAACTCTTTCTGTAATAATTTGATTTTATATTTTATTACTGCCATAAGCCTACTTCAACTAAATTATTTACCAGCGACTGATTTCTCCTACAAAGTAACTTTACATCATCTATGGTAATTGCAGACCGCTTAGCATGTCTAATATAAATTTTACGGAAATTGTAGTTAATCGTAATTATATATGATTAATAGAGTTCTTACTTATGAAAGACTTCTAAATCTTGAACACATAACAGTAACTTTTTCCATGTCAACTCTCCTATTAAATCCATTGCGTTCTGATCAAATTCCATTTCATATTCCTGTCCCACTTCCTTGCAGATATTCCTCGTGTCACAATAAATGCTAGATTTTAATTTCTGTAATCAAAAGACACTTATTAATGGCAATCTCTTATAAACAACTTAATCGTGTACGAAATTGCACACAGCATCGATTATGAATGCGAATACAATTGATTATCCTTTGTGATGAGGTACCTTAATAAGTAACAGTGGTTATTAACTGAAATTACATAGCGTGAGGTAAATTGGCCGGTACAAGACTGCAATTTGCACCTTTCGTTTTATCCTCGGCCAATTTACGCGAGAAACGAATAGTGTTTTAATGCAAATTACCTTTTCAGTCCCCATTGTTTATGCACTGCTAGGTTATGTAGATATTTTGCATTGTGGTTAAATTTGAAGGTTAAAACTGTAACTACAAATTGGTTCAGATTGCGCCATCTGACGTCGAATAGCTACACCACCTATACGAGATCCTTTGCATTTACAGAAATATGCTCTTGCAATAGAAATTACAGGTGCCTGTTGAATATATTCACATTTTTCTGCAGTTGATGCTAAAAATTAAAAACGATGCATCAAATTTTGGTGTTATTTACATTTTATCATATCTATTTCACGATAGTCACATGTAAAGAATTATTTGTTCTGACTTTTTTATTTTTGAAAACAAAAGTATGCATTCTACTCTTTGTTCAATCGTTTTCAAATATTTTTATTTGTTCTTTTATTTGAGCTGACAATAGAAGTCGAAGGTACGTTCATTGTATTTTTATTAAAAAATTGTGCCACAATCCTAAAATCTGAAGATTGTAGTAGAAAAGATGAATTTTGTATTTCCAGTTACAAATAAATAGTACAATATAATAATGAATGTATAAAATAACTTTATTCTTTATTATCGAACGATCACAACATCATTTATAAACATGTCAGTATTTTTAGAAAAATGCTCACATGAGAATAACAATTGTATAAAAAAATATTATTTACAATGACTAAAACATTTCTATTTATTTTTATTAGTACAAAAGTAATGTAAATTCGTATATTGTCAGAAGTTTATATTTTGCATAGCACTCATAATAATAAACCGCACTAGCTCCTAGCACTGAGCCTAAAATAAAGCCTCTATTAAGAATTTGGGCGTTGTCTTCGACCAGAGGTTTACTTTTATCGAGCACATCCAACTGATTGTGGCTGCTGCTGCCAAAACACTTAAATTTATTTTTGCGCTTGTGGAGCCTTTACTAAATTTCGAGTGCTTTAAGTACTCATCAGTACCTTTCCTACGTCCAACTACCATAGGTGCCTCTGGTTTATAGCTTTTGCTTCGGATAACGTACCTCTTTCATTGGTTCAGTTTTCCCCTATGTAGCAACAATTGTTCGCAATCAGACAATCTCTCATCGTTTGACAAGTTCATCGTATATTTTCCAAAAACTTTACAACTCAAATAGCAAACTGAATCTTGAATACCTGAAAAAAGTCACGGTCACTTTTAGTTTCCTCTCCATTTTATGGTTGGCTCTTTTGGCTTAACTTTCGTTCGACTAAAATTCTTGGGAATTCTGATGTTGTTGCTTTTCTCTTTCGGGAATTCATCGGTGGGATCGGAGAATCGAAAATCTTGTGGAACTTCTACTGTGTTTCACTTCAGTTCATTACTCAGTTGAAATAAAGCCAGAAAAATGTCCATACGATCAGATTTCACACATTTCTTCTACAATCTTCAATACGGATTCGCCAATCTAACCTGGTTTGACATCCTCAGATTCTTTAGGCAATATTTAACATTTGTCATGATACAGATCGATATTATAACCCTTACACGGTGGAGAGAGAAATAAGGGTTATAACACCGGTTTATGGCAGTTAATGTGTTAAGAATGGGAATGCGGGTTCTGAAACGATAAATAAATAATTGTTAATCTCTTTTATTTTTCTATTTCTCTATTTTTCTTCTTTATCTCTTTAATGAGCATCTAAATAACACGAAGTACAAACAACTGTATGGAATGTTTCATAATTTTGGTGTATTACCAAACAAATCTTATTTATGAGTGTTTTGATGACTATTTCAGAAAGATATTCAATATTGCTAAATTCTAAAAATTCAAAGCATCTTTTGATATTTAATGATAGCATCGTACTTTATAAACTAAAAATAGTTCAATATGATTGTTACATACTCCAATAATTAAAATTATAGATCATGTAATTATTGTAAATAAAATTACAGATTATTCGCAATTAAAGATTATATCCTCACAAATGGAAATATGTATTCCATTTTCATATTCCATTTTTTTGGACCTTTCAAGGAAAATTCTATTCAAATTCGCAGATAAATATTCAATAAAAATATTTATTTGGAAACGGTAATAATGCAAACGAACAGGACTTGTCGTTGTATATTAATGTGAAAATTAAAAAATAATTTAAATGATTTTTTTGGAAACTAAACCAAAACGAAATAAGATATTATGAAAACAAAACCTTATAGTTTTTGTGTTAACTACATGACGATTTCTTCAGTCTGTAAACTTGTAAATTATAGTAAAATTTTAGTTTGCAAATAAAAAGAGCAATAACGAAAAGATTATATTATTATAAGAGGAAATTGTTTCATTATGTAACACTTCTAGAAATTAATTTCTAGAAGGCAAATGTAATCGTGTATTATGTAATCCAATGAGAAGATTGTTACCTACCTCTTTTCAACATCGACCAAGGAAAAGTGATGGAAGAACACAGTGGATGACCTCGTAAACCATGGAGTCCACAAATGACCAAAGCCAACTCCTAAATCATCCTCCACACTCCCATGCATACTCTTAATTCCCACGATCTACAACTGGAACCCAATATCAAAGACTTCTGTGTTGGATGATACAATGAATTCAAAACTACGCTTCATGTAAAGTATTCGTCGTCGTCAAAATACCATGGGAATGGATGAAGCTTCGAAAATAGTTAAGCCTACAAATGTAGGAAGCTACACTCCGATAAAGAGAAGGCCATAAAGCAAAGGGATCTTCTAGCAGAACTATAGTTTTTTTGGTGGCACCAGCAAAAAGCCTTCCACCATATTTCCATGTGGAGAAACCAAATAAGTGTAATGGAAGGAAGACCACCTTAACTACGAATCATGCTGTTATGCTGTTTGCATCGTTATTGGGAAACCAATACAATAACTGGTTTCGTTGCAAAAACATAGACTACACCCACACGAAGATCACCATGATAAGGAGATCATCAGCAAATGGAAACTACAGCCAAAACACAGTCCCTCCAAGATGAAACACCTCTATGTGGGCTGCTGCAACAAATGCAAAGCTACGCTTAAAGTATACATGGTCGACAAAAATACCATGAAAGTTGCTGAAATCTTCAAAAATAATTCAATCTACAAACTTGAGAAGCTACACTCCTACGATAAAATAAAAGCTTCACTTCTACGATAAAATAAAAGCTACACTTCTACGATAAAATAAAAGCTACACTGCTACGAATAAATAGAAGACCATAAAGCAAAGGAATCTTCTAACAGAACTACATTTTTTTGGTGACACCAGCAAAAAAAAACCTTCCGCTATATTTCCATATGAAGAAACCAAATAAGTGTAATGGAAGGGAGGCCAGCTTAACGTCCATTCTAAAACTACGAATCACGTTGTAATGCAGTCATCATTACTGGCAAACCAATACAACAACTTGTTTCGTTGTAAATAAAAGGAGAGCATCATCAACTGGAAAAGACATAAGTTCTCCTAGTGCAACTGTGTTTTGGCTTTCGAAGATTTGGAAAAAATGGACCCAGGTCAAACTACCTTACGTTATAAGCCGTGAAATGGAAGAAGAGAATCTCAATCATTATCCTTTACTCTTATATCCCGTATAACCTAATGCATTGTCCTCGTTGTCCCTGAATACTCAAAATGAAAAGCCACAGACTCCAGAATACTTGAAGTGAAAGCGAATATCAGCAAGAAACTTTTTGGTGGAGATGAAGATTATACCTAGTATTAATTTATAAAAAAAGGATACCGAAAAAATTTGTTTAAGAAATAAAGTACAAATACAAAAAACAAATACAAAAAACAAAAAATACAAAAAAATAAAAATTAAATTAATGCAAAAAAATAGATGCAAAGAAAAAAAGAAAAAACCGAAAAAGAAAAATGAAAACAATAAAAATTACAAAAAATAATAATAGAAATTACAAAAAAACAAAAAAATACTAAAAAAGTAAATACAAAAAAAATTTATAAAATGTATGTAATAAAAATTGTTATCTACAAATCATAATTATGTATATTAGTTTCTTTCAGAAATGTAATTGTTGAATTTGTTAAATGTGCATTGGAGTCATAATTACTGTTATTTATTTTAGAAATAAATTGCAAGAATAAATTAAGGGGATATCACAAGAAAAATCAAACAAGGCAAAAGTGTATTTTATGTATCCGTTTAATTTATTGGGGCAGTATGTTAGTTGTAATGTAGCTATGGAAAAAAATGAAAAAATAAAAAATAACGAAAAGAAATATGCAATTAATAAAAAGAAAAAAAGAAAATGCAAAAAATATAAATAGCACATTCCATATAAATAATGTACAAACATTGATACTTATGTATAAATATTAGTAGCTTATGTATAAATGTACTTATGTATAAGTAAATTAGAGGAACATTGCAAAAAACAAAGATGAGAAAATTGCTAATAACAAATTTAGTTGCTCGTTTTGTAGTTTCGTACTGCGTCATCAAATTCATACGTTTCCTTAGATATAATACGTTACAGACAGATCTGTTCATGATAATTGATTAGTATTTTCTGCATTGTAATTATTCTTATTAGATTCAAATTAATCCAAAACGATTTTGATAATATAATTATCGTTAAAATTGTTACATATCTTATTATAAACACCGTTATTGCAATAAATAATCTGTAATCATAGAATAATCAATAAATAATTCTATATTTTAAGCATCTTGGTTTATCATATGTTGAACTAATTTATGTTTAATGGATGAACAAGCAAACTTCATGAAGATTTTGTTCGGTCCTCAAAATGATTTTTAAAGCCAACATAGCAATATGGAAAACATCGAAATCTTTCTGGTTAATGAATTCTTTATACATCAACGAATTCAGAGATGAACAGAGAAAAATCTATGTCAAAACGAAAAAGAGTTTGCCTTTAATATTCCATAACTTTTTCTTTGCTTTGTACACACGTTAACTATGGATGATCTCATAAAAAACACGAATTATTTATTAATCGTTTCAGAATCCATATTCCTTTTCTTTAATATCGCTGTAAAAATCTGAAGATATCAAACCAGCTCAGATTGATGAGTGGGTATTGGAAATTGTAGAAGAATCGAGTGAATCTGATCGTCTGGATGTTTTGCTGGCCGCACTTCAATTCAGCGATGAACTGAAGTGAAACCAGCAGAGCTTCCACAGGATTCTCTATTCTCCAATAACACTGATGGATTTTCGGAAAGAAAAACAGCAACATCATAATTTTCGAGAATTTTAGTTGAACGAAAGTTCAGTCCAAGGAGGCTGGTAATTTATTCCATCTTGAAAGATTAAGGTTGAGGCGATTGGAGCTGTCCAACGAACTTTATAGTGGGTGAAAATTTCTATAAATCATGACTTATCTCCAGCTGTAAAATGAAGGAAAACAAAAATGGCTATTACATTTTCAAGTTTGGAAGCTTCAATTGTTATTTTAGTGGTAAATCTTTTTGATAAAATGCAATCAACTTGCCAAATGTTTGAAGATTTTTCGATTGATTTCATTTGTTGGTAGATACAGGAAAACTCCAGCTCGCTTCTTAACTGTTCACTTAGACAACATGTTGCTTTCAAAACTGTTATAAACCAGAATAACCATAGTTTGTTGAATATGAAAGGGAAAGTTAAATTATTTAAAACAGAGTAACAGTTTTTAATTCTTATCTCTCTAATTTCTGGCTAACAGGATAATCTTGTTAGTTTATGGAATTACAAGTCAAATGAAGTAGATGAAAAATTATTGCCTAATTTTGTTAAATTGGATATAGAAGCTGCAGTCAATAAATAAATTGAAACACTTAAAACAAGTATTACAAATAAATAAATTAAACTTTTGCTTAGTATTTAGGATAATGTATAAGTTTCGAGTTCAACTATAAAAAAAGGTAAAAAAAAGTTATGGGCCATAGTGACCTCTTTGAATTTTTAATGTCGGTTAACAGAGGGTTAAAATAAGTAGTTCAACCTACTATTTTTAATTTGCTTAGATTTATTTAATTATATTGATTGCCATTTAATTGTATCCAATCAAATCATTTTAAAAAAATCTCCAATCCTTATTAAATAGGAGAAAAACAGTTAGGCATGGGTTATCAATAGAATAGACATGTAATTTTACAAGGTTTTTTATATATATTTTTAAAAACCTTTGCACCTAAAGGATGCAAACATTTTTAAGGGGTGGAAAGATTTAAATTTTAGGACTATTCCAAATAAGAACCACTATAATATGCATGCACAAATATAAAATCATAATTAAGCTGTATAGCTAAGGTATAATAATAATAAGGTTTCTGTTTTGCAAGAAAATGTACTACATATTCCTTGTACTGCCAAATTGAGTTTATATAATAAACCTGAAATTATTTTTCTTAATTATAGAAGAATAGCTAAAAGCAAATGTAGGAAAGGTAGTAGAGAGGCAGTAACCAGCAAGAAAAATAGCCCCTAGATATAGGTTTTTGTATAATGCTTTGTTGAAACTGTTTAAATTGCAATTTTACTGAACATCGGAGCATTTGATTACTTCTCGACAATCTAGGATATCTCTTCAATATCCAAATTAACTTCAATGGTCAACTATCTTGCTTAAATTAAAGTCATTGCAAATAAATTACTTCAACTGCCAAATCATTTAACAGTATTATAAAAAAAAGAGTAAAGAATAGGCTTTTTTGTATCTTAGAAGGAAATGTAGTACATTTTCCTCATACTGTCAAATTAAATTTACATAGCATCTCCAGAAATGACATGCCCCGTACAAGAGAAAGAAGCAAAGAGTAGGTGCTTCAAAAGCTTCTTGATTGTGTACTTAACGGTAGGTATCATTTTTATATTATAATAATGCTATATTACTCCGTCATAATGCTTTTTTTGTTATAATAATACTATAATACAGTAAATTGGCGGTAAATAAATCTTACTTCTCAACGATAATATGGAAAAGAACACTAAACTATGGTTAATAAATCGAACATATGAATGGTATTATAGAAAAGAATGGTAAACTGGAATTAATAAATCGTGTGAACGGTAATACGCAAACGTGCGGTAAAGCGGAGTTAATAAATCGAACGTGTGAAAGGTAATACGCAAACGTACGGTAAAGCGGGGGTAATAAATCGAACGTGTGAATGGTAATACGCAAACGTACGTCAAAGCGTGGATAATAAATGGAACGTGTGATCGGTAATACGCAAACGTGCGGTAAAGCGGAGTTAATAAATCGAACGTGTGAACGGTAATACGCAAACGTACGGTAAAGCGGGGATAATAAATCGAACGTGTGATCGGTAATACGCAAACGTACGGTAAAGCGGGGTTAATAAATCGAATCTCTGAATGGTAATACGCAAACCTGCAGTAAAGCGGAGTTAATAAATCGAACGTGTGAACGGTAATATGCAAACGTACGGTAAAGCGGGGGTAATAAATCGAACGTGTGAAAGGTAATACGCAAACGTACGGTAAAGCGGAGTTAATAAATCGAACGGGTGAACGGTAATACGCAAACGTACGGCGAAGCGCGGTTAATAAATCGAACGTGTCAACGGTAATGCGCAAACATACGGTGAAGCCGGGTTAATTAATCGAACGTGTGAACGGTAATACGCAAACGTACGGTGAAGCGGGGTTAATAAATCGAACGTGTCAACGGTAATGCGCAAACATAGGGTGAAGTAGGGTTAATTAATCGAACGTGTGAACGGTAATACGCAAACGTACGGTGAAGCGGGGTTAATGAATCGAACGTTTCAACGGTAATACGTAAACGTACGGTAAAGCGGGGTTAATGAATCGAATGTGTCAACGGTAATGCGCAAACGTAGGGTGAAGCGGGGTTAATAAATCGAATGTGTCAACGGTAATACGTAAACGTACGGTAAAGCGGGGTTAATAAATCGAACGTGTGAACGGTAATAAGCAAACGTACCACAAACCGGAGGTTATAAATCGAACGTGTGAACGGTAATATGCAAACGTACGGTAAAGCGGGGTTAATAAATCGAACGTGTCAACGGTAATACGTAAACGTACGGTAAAGCGGGGTTAATAAATCGAACGTGTGAACAGTAATACGCAAACGTACGGTGAAGTGGGGTTAATGAATCGAATGTGTCAACG
>JAWQRJ010003334.1:0-12192 GCA_033557515.1 Diorygopyx duplodentatus | reverse complement strand
GGAAGACGATGAGAGCAATAATGGGGCCAATCAAATTATCGGAAAACGAATATAGAATTAGGACAAATGATGAGATCTACACCGAAATGGCTGAAGTCGATATTATAATAATAATAATAATAATAATAATAATAATACTTTATTATCCCAACAGAAAATAAATTCCAAAGAAAGAGGATAATTCTACAATATTCTAAATGAAACAAAAGTGCAAGTGTACAGAAGGTATAAATCACAAAATAAATCGAAAAACGCAACGTAAAAGATCAAACAATTCAAACTAGATATAAATATTCCCACTCAGAGAAGCATTGGCAGCTCTCATTGATCTGTTAATCGGTGAATGAAAACCCAAGTTAGTGATGGCACGATGAGGCACAAACACATCAGTTCCTCTAGCAGACATACGCGGCACCCTAAAGTTGAGCTGGAGCAATAAATCCGGAGAGGCGACAGTACCCCAAACCAGACCATGCGCCAAGCGTGCAGCTGCCGTGCGACGTCTCTGCTCCAAAGACTCCAAACCGTACCGCTGAAGAAAGCAGTCATAGCTCCAGCTCCCCCTGGCAGGGTAAAAACCAAACTCCAGGAAGTGCAGATATTTGACGAACCTTCTTTGAACTCTTTCAATGGTGGCCATGTGATTAGCATACACTGGGGACCAAACCACCACACAATATTCCAGTTTACTCCTTACGAAAGCCTGGTACAGCATTATGACAGCCGACAGATCGGTAAATTCTGGACTGTTTCTCATAACAAATCCAAGAGTTCTCAAAACATCAGCCATAAGCTTACTTATATGTGAGTTAAAAGTAAGCCCCCGATCAAACCACACCCCTAGATCTTTCAATTCAGTAAGACGTGACAGCCCTTGTTCCTTTATAAGATAGTCATAGGTGATTTCAACACGTCTGTGTGAAAAAGTGACAACGTGGCACTTTGCAACATTAAGGTGTAACCCATTTGATTCGGACCATCTCTGAAGAATGTTCAGATCCTCCTGCAGGGATACGCAGTCCCCGAAATCTCTAATTTCACGGTAAAGTTTGAGATCATCCGCATACATAAGAACTTCGCTACTCATCATCGTTGGCAGCTCGTTAATAAATATAGCAAAGAGTAGCGGGCCCAGAGTGGAACCCTGAGGGACCCCGCTGGTGACATGAATTAGCGATGATCTACAACCGCCCAGTTCGACATACTGCGTTCTCCCGGTGAGGTATGAAGTTAAAAGTTCAATCAACGATCGGTCACAGCCAAAATTTTCCAACTTTCTGGCCAAGATAGTATGATTCAGAACGTCAAAGGCCTTGGAAAAGTCTGTGTATATAGCGTCCACTTGTCCTCTCCGGTCCAATACGGTACATGTAAATTGCGTGAACGTCAGTAAGTTAGTTGCAGTTGATCTTCCTCTGCAGAAGCCATGCTGGGCAGGCGACAACCGCGCACCAAGATGAAATTCCAACTTACTCGCCAAAATCCTCTCAAAGAGCTTAGCAAAATTGTTAATTATAGCAATCGGTCTGTAGTTTACAACCGCGTGCCTGTCTCCTCTCTTAAAGACAGGACAGACTCGACTGATCTTAAATGCTGCGGGGAAGACACCGGTATCCAGAATCAAATTGAACAAATGCAGTAATGGTGTAATGAGACAGGCACTACAATCTTTAATTAGAAAAGCAGGCAAACCATCCGGGCCAGTGGTATTTTTAGGTTTAAATCCTTGCACAGCCGTCAACAACTCCTCACGCGATATACGACCAATACCAAAGTGCAAAGCATTGACACCCGACTCAGGCATGCCCGCCGCTCCAGGATGACTGTAAACCTCAGAAAAATGCCGCGCAAACATATGTACTATACTTTCTACGTCGGTCACACAATCACCCCCATCAACCAGCATCGTCGGCACAGCTCTGGTCTCCCCCGACGCACCAGCATATTCCCAAAATCTCTTTGGATCTATACGGACGTTACTCTGCACGGCATCAACATACACCCGACGATCTCGTCTCAGTTGTGCTTTACATTCACTCCTAAGTCTTGTGTATCTCATGAAGTAGTATTTCTGCCGTCGATTCCTGTACATCCTATGAAAATGTCTCTTTCTGCGTAACATGGACTTCAGTGTTTGGCTAAACCACACCGGATATCTCGAACGGAACCGTCTGCCATCACTCAGGGGTACAAATGTATCAAGGACAGAATAGATTGCCCCGTACAACGCGGCGCAACACCGGTCAGCAGACGTAAGCGACAGAACAGAGCTCCAATCAATCTCCAAAAACGCCGCATACAGAGCCTGAAAATTGGCACGCCGAAAACAGTAACTCGCATCACTGTAAGCTACATGATGGTGGGTCTTCACGCGCGCAGAATCCAGAACACACAGCAAAGCGGGATGGTATGCATCCTCCGGCACCAAAGCAGATTCACACCTTTCCAACTCCAATTTCACGTTGGATGAGAGCAAAACCAGGTCCAATGTGCGGCCCATATGATTCCTTACAGTATTCACTTGCCTCAGGTTACTGAAGCTCAAGAAATTGTTGAGCACAGTAACACGCTGGTCAGTTCCATCCCCAATGTCAGGAATGTTAAAGTCTCCGGCAAAGATAGTGTTCGTACCAAGATGCAAACCGTCCTCAAGATGCTCAAAAATCGCCTCATAGTGTCCACTCGGCGAGCCAGGAGGAAAGTAACCAACAATAATCTGTAACTCGTAGGACGACTCTATAAATTTTAATCTACATGCCAGTAAGTCAATAGTATCAATTGGTGAGACAATCTGCAAACCAGTACATGTCGCCAATGTTGAGTCAACGGCCAGGAGAACTCCACCACCCCTACGCCCACGTCGATCACATCTAAAAACGTTGTAATGCTGTGGAAAGAGCTCCCGGTCCGCCACACCATCCCTAAGCCATGTCTCCGTGAGCGCAACAATAGCCAGATCTGATGAGAATAGTGAACATCTGAAATCCGACATCTTAGTATTTAGTCCTCGCGTATTTTGGTAGTAGAAATCAAAAGAGTTCTGCTGGGATACAACTAGTTTTTTCTGTTACTTAATACGGGCCTTCCATTGACATACTTTATAAATAGTCCAGTCTCACCATTCCCAGTACGTTGGGCTAGTTCAGCACGCAGCTTGGCTTGATATTGCTGCTGATAAGGAGTTCTATCCTGATTAATGTAGACAGATTTGCACGAGTGGGAATTCCGTAGTTTTTTCGAGTTCTTTATTAAAAGGAGCGCCTGCGATCTCTCCCTCAGTACCACCTTAACGAGTCTCGGCTTATCATTAGACTCTCTCTCTCTACCTAGGCGAAAGACGCTCTCAATTGCTATGGGAGTATTAACGATCTCACTGAACACCGTCTGAACTGACGCCGATAAATCTGAATTCTCCGTTTCAGGAATTCCTGATAAAACAACATTGCGTGATCTGCGTTCACGGTCATTCAGTTCCGCAATGACAGTTTCGACCAAATCGCCGTCACCTAAGTTGCCGTCCCCATTATTCCCGGATAGTTTTGCAACAGATTCGGTCAGAGACTGAACCTTAACAAGGAGATCGCTTATGATATTTTTGAGTGCAGCAAGCGGGCTATCGCAGTTTGCACAGCTGTTGCAGGTCCATTTAAAATTCACTCTCGACCGTAACAAACGCGACTCTGAGACGGGAAGTCCGACGCAAGCGCTGGCATAAGTGCCGTCGCTTACAAAGCACCGAAGCGCGTCGGCATCCTTAAATCTCCCGCCACAGCACTTGCACGTTACAGTCATCAGAGAGCGTTGTGCTGATTATCAGAAAGGGGGAAGACAAAGAGACAAGGGACACAAAACTTCACTCCAACGGGGCCCGTCGTGGAGGCTAATACATATAACAACACAAGGTTAAACAGGGCCACGGAAAGGAACAGCGCGGGTGACAAGGGGAAAAGACAGCACGAAACCAGTTCCGTGAAAAACATGTACTGCTTTCTCTACGGAGACCGGAGATAAAAATTAGCTGTAACTAACCAATTTCATACCTAAGGACAAGCATAGTACAAGGTACAGCGGCGCTAGAACCCTTCTCTGAGAGTCCAAACAGGAAGAGACAGGAAAGCTCTTAAAACACAGCAAAGAACGAACCATGAAACGCCGAACGCACCAAAATCACGTCCGACCACTTGCACTTGCACTGGTGCACTGATTATAGATTATTTTTTCTTACTTGTGTAGTTTCAAAAAAAAACAATGCTTAATAATTAAAGCTGATAGAACTTACTTTTTATTTTGGGAACCTACTTGTGCATTTGCTTCCATTTTTATTTTCATTTGTCTAAAGGTATGAGATAGTATAATATTATACATAAAGTTATAACAGAAAGTAAGGCATTGAACATTTTCATGGTGAGATTTTGATATACCTTGGCGAATTAGGTAATTTTAAGACTATTTTTTCTTTGTGGGTTTGTCAGTCTGTCTGAACAATACAAGAACGTAATTTTAGGCACATATTAGGTATGCACATTCTTACTAATCTTTAATGTATTAGTAACAGAACAGAAAAATAAATATTAAAAATAGATAATTTAAATAATAATACTCTATGGAATATAAAAGCAAAATATACTCACTTATATGTTTCAATAACTTTGATATAATGATTCAATAACTTTTATAATTTGTGTACCAACAATAAACAGAGATATTTTAGATAATTATAATAATAATATAGTATTTAATATAGTAAATATAGTATATAATATTTTAGATTAATACGCGATTTTAAAATTAGGTTCGACGTTCTTAATTTCAATCCCCAAAGGGAAAACTATTGAAATTTAATGTTAACGTTCATATTTAAAATTAAATAAACGGTTTGCTATTTTATAAATTTCAAGGTGTAAGGAGTGTAAATAGGCCGAAGCCTTAAATCTGTAATGCGTTTATTATCATTTCAAATTCGCATAGAAAGGTTACATTTAATTTAATTAAGTGCTGTCCTAGGTATACCGAGTGAGTCAATAGTATACAGGGTAGACCGTCCATTAGAAATATAAGGGGAATGGACCTTTTAGAGGTCAGAAAATTTAGATTCGAATATTGTAGGAAGAGGACTAAAAGATAAAAATATTTCCAATAAGCTGGCAGTTCCGGTTGTACCGGAAGTTAATTTTTTTTCTGAATCTACATTGAATTTCCAACAACCTTCGTAATAAGTTTGCCAGGCCTAAACTTTCGTTTTCGAGATTTTGATTTTTTTCGCAAAAATTATGCAACCGTAGCAACATTTTGAAAAACTGAATTTTCATAATTAGACTTATGCGATAATGTTCATACTTCTTTAACCATCAGTTGAAACATTGAACTTTTCATAAATATACCCGGTGGGACGTTCTTACGTACATCTTTACAAAATTGAATTTTGAAATAAGAAAACCTTAAATGACAAAAAGTGATTTTTTTAAATGGTACCTACAAAATATTTTTATGTTATCGAATGTAGAATTAAAATCCTCGTTAAACGGTATTGGGTTTCCCTATACCTAAAATTTATCCTTTTCTGATTATTTATGGTTTTTCGAGCTCTTGCTGCAAAATCAATCCTTTGACAATACATTCATTTGTTTTAAATTGAGTTGCCTACCAATTAGTTATGAATTTTGACGTTTATGTAACGGTGGGTTGATTTCATATTTATTGTGAAAAATTAATGCATGTACCATTTGGAAATCGAGATATCAAGATATTTCACATGTTTAGTTCTTGACAAAATAATGTAGTTATAGTTTTAGCTTATTTTTATGGTAATCTAAAACATAAATTAATAAAGAAAATATTCAAATCGTTCTCCATTTCTTTCTAAACAAATCAGAATTCTTGATTGGACTCCATTGATAGTTGCTTCTTGAATTGAAATCGAATCATCAAAAATCTAATGCATCAAAAGTTCCTCGAACTCGATTTCGAGTGCTTTTGACGTGGCCCCATATATCAAAATCGAGGTCTGGCGATCTTGCAGGCCAGTTCCATGAATCCACTCTTGAACCAACACGATTGTAGTTCATTTAATGTTAATGTTTCTAAAAAGTCTACCACCACGGTTCTTAGGATTTCCAAGTATCTTGCCCCATTTAAAATGTCGTAGTGAATAAAATACCGAAATCTTGTAGGCGGACTAGAACCATCTCACAGAATTCTCGTCTTTGCCCTTGAATCTTGTGACTAAAACCATAATTGGTTTCCCATGACTTATAAAATTAAATTTTGTTCTATTAAGCGGCGGCCAATACGTATTTTTTTGTTAAATGTCCTGCACGTTCTACTTATTATTTGTTGGGATTGACCATAAATAATAAATAAATTCACAATATCAACATTGGAGTAATTATTAGTTGCGATTTTAGAACACAATAAGGACTAACTAAACATGTGAAATACCTTGATAACTCGATTTGCAAATGATTAATTTTTCATCCGAAATATGAAATCAACCATCCAAGATACATAAACGTCAAAATTGATAATTAATTGGCAGGCAACTCAATTGACAACAAATGAATGTATTGTCAAAGGATCTTAAAATCTTAAATAAACGGAAAAAGATACATTTTAGGTATATGGAAATCTAATACCCTTTAACTAGGAGTTTAATTCTACATTCGATAAGATAAAAATATTTGGTAGGTGCCATTTAAAAAAACACTTTTTATCATTTAAAGTTTTCTTATTACAAAATTCAATTTTGTAAAGAATGTACGTAAGAATGTCCCGCCGAATGTATTTCTGAAGTTCAATATCTCAGTGATATCTTCCGTTGTTTACTGGTATTTAAAAAAATCTAAGAAATTTTAACACAAAGAAAACGCCTTAATTAACACATTTTTACGTATCAAAAAAATAAAAAGATTGTACTTAATGTTTCAAGAATAAAACATGGCGATTACTGAAGAAACATTCGCCTTATAGGCTTCAGCAATACCTGTCTTAGTTACTGTGTAATCATGTTTATTCATAAAATATTTTACGGATGCAGCAATTCAAATTTTCAAATGATGGCATTAGGAAAACCTGAGATGATGATTGAAAAAGTCATTCCGGATGCTAAGTTGAGCATCCGGAATGGTTTAAAAAAATATATTAGAGTAGCACAATATAAGGAAGATGACACAGAACAACTATAATCGTTGTCCAAAACACTGCCAAAAGAGTTTAATCATAAAACAATTGGATTAAATTGACAGTTGAAGCCCACAACTTTTTTTTCTATAGTGATTTTTGAAAAAAATTATAAAATCATTCAAATTGCGACATAGACTTTTAGCAGCAATTAGACTATTTGTAAATCAACAAAATACATAAAATTGAAGAAAAAAAACGGCAAAATGGAAAAAATGACAAAACGAACAAAATATCAAAAATTGATAAAATCGACTAATTCGACAAAATAGTCAAAATCAGAAAATTGGTAGGCAAAACTGGGAAAATTCGACAAAATCGAAAAACGGCAAAAACTACAAAAAAGAAAAAGGCAAATTCGGCGAAATAGTCAAAGTCGGAAGAAAGCAAAATCGACAAATTCGATTAAATTTCCAGATTTTTTTCCCAGTGATCATCAAAAATCATCAAAATTCGACAAATTCGATTAAATCGATAAGGGAAATTCACATTTCTTTATTTTGAATAATTGATACATAATCAATACGTTCGTTAAAATGGAAAACATCGAAAAACACAGTAAAATCATCATAATTACACGTTAACAAATTCGGAAAAATTGATAAAATCAAAGAAAACGACAAAATGGACAAAATCTTTTAAAGAAACAGTAAAATCGATCCATAATAATATAGTATTATTATTATGAATTGCATAAATTCGGCACAATCGACAAAATCCAGAAAAGTTCACTTTTTTTTCTAAAACGATGAAATTTTAATTCAAAAAATGTTAAACTCAAAAAATCTGACAAAATAGTCAAAATCGACCAAATCGACAAATTCAGAAAAATAAAATCGGCAGATTTCACAAATCGAAGAAAAGCAAAATCGACGAAATTCACAAAGTAAACTAAATCGATGGTCGAAATCAACAAATTCAGAAAACTCGACAAAATCGGCAAAATCGAAGAAAAAAACAGTAAAATCGTCATAATTATGTCAACAAATGCGGTAAAATCGACAAATTCGGAGAAAGCGACAAAATAGACAAAATCTGAAAAAAAAACAGTAAAATCGCCATAATTCACAAATCGAAAAAAAAACATAAAATCGTCTAAATCCGACAAAATAGTCAAAATGGACAATTCGATTAAATCGACTATTTCGGAAAAATAGAACCGATAAATAGAACAAAATGGCAAAATCGACTACACCCACAAAATCTACTAAAATCGATAATCGAAATCCATATTTTTTTATTCTGAATAATTCGACAAAATCAGAGAAAACGATAAAATGGACAAAATCTTTAAAAAAAAGTAAAATCGCCATAATTATATAGTAGTCTTATTATTATTTGCACAAATTCGGCAAAATCGACAAAATCCAGAAAAAATCACGTTTTTCGCTAAAATGATGAAATTTTAATTCAAAGAATGTTAAATTTAAAAAATTGACAAAATGGTCAAAATTGACAATTTTGATCAAATCGACAAATTCAGAAAAATAGAATCGAAAATTTCACAAATCGAAAAAAAGCAAAATCGACAAAATCAACAAATTCAACTAAATCGATGGTCGAAACTAAATGTGATGGTAAAATACATCAACAAATTCGGCAAAATCGACAAAATGGACAAAATCGAATATATTTAATTAAAATCGTCATAATTACGTTAAAAAATCTGATGAATGAAGTTAATGAAGTATGAA
This sequence comes from Diorygopyx duplodentatus, assembly GCA_033557515.1. Lineage (NCBI taxonomy): Eukaryota > Metazoa > Arthropoda > Insecta > Coleoptera > Scarabaeidae > Diorygopyx > Diorygopyx duplodentatus. The sequence goes on along the minus strand of JAWQRJ010003334.1, from coordinate 3,322 downwards.
GATCATCGCAGAAGTCTAATTATGAAAATTAGGTTTTTCAAAATGTTGTTGCGGTTGCATAATTTTTGTGAAAGAATTCTATATCTCGAAAACGATTAAATTTAGGCCGGATAAACGTATAACGAAAGTTGAAAATTGAACGTAGAATAAGAAAAAAAAACTTTTGGGTCATTCCATTCAAATTAACAAAGCTGTTGTCAACTTCCGGTATAACCGGAACCATCAGCCTATTGAAAATATTTTTACCTTTTAGTTCTCCTCCTACCATATTCGAATCCAAATTTTCAGACTTCTAGCTTAATCCGTTCCCCATATATTCTAATGGACGGTCTAAAATTTCTTTCTTTCTGAAGAACCTGTATTTTTACAAATTTATATTTACCAATTCTCTCTGGGAATAACCATATTTCATTCTGTAAATTTCGATGCAGCGTTTCCGAATTATTTAAATTTTTATGAAAAAATTTCCACCAGTAGAGGTAATGGAAGTTTTCTTGTGGAAATTATGTTTTGATTTAAGGTACAAATTTTCGTATATGGTTACTTGAAACTACTAACCGATGACACTTTTATCAACTTTTAATAATGAACTATTGGCAAACTTGTTCATTTTCGGATTGTCATAACATTGTTATTTTAAACGGACCACACTATGTTTAATAATAGTGAAAATAAATATGGGGAGTTTAATTTAAAATAATAAAGTTACAAAATTAATTGTTTAATTAAAAATAATTATTCAATTAAAAATTACCAAATTCGCTGTTATGTAATAAACACTCTGAATTTATAAAGATTTGTAAAAGATTAGTGTATTAGTTAATTTGTAAACAATACAAGGGTATGTAATAATTCACATCCCTTATTTTTAATATTTCTGGCAGTAGGAGTTTTGTATAAAATTTTTGCAACTTCATTTTGGTGGCATCTTCATCATCTTAAACTATTTTCTCGGTGTGTGGGTTAATGTACGCCTTATGGCATTAGTAGAAATAAGTTATTGTGCTTCCACTAGTCATGTGAACCTCACCTAAAATCCAAAAAGTTATGACCGTCATAAGTAATTAAAAGGTTCATTTTAACAAATGAATGAAATTTTGTTATTATTTTGGGTCGCATGTTGTATTCTTAAAAAATTAAGATAATGCCATTGATTCGTATTATCCTATGTTAGGATAATATTTTTTGGTCAGCAAAAACTTTTTTTTCGGTGGGAAGTTATGAATAACTAAATAAATAATATTGATCAATTCATCGTACAAAAAATTTATCAATATTATTCAATTACTAAACGCCAAATGTATTTTCTTTTTACTTTTGCCAGAAACTCTAGCTATCCAGGGCAACCACAATAAAAGTGTCATAAACTTGCCGGGTCGAACGAATTTCCTAGAAGTCGAAGTTCCTAATTTAGACGCTACATTTGTTTTACGGCTTTTAAAGAACACCGCAAGGAATTAAAAGAGGCCATACCAAATCCAAAAAAGGATGTGTAGGTTATACATAATAAGGTTATAAAGTTGAACTATCTTTAGAAATTAATTCACGGGTGATTACGTTCTGCAGTGGACGTTCTGCACTGACTATTTTTATCACTTCTATTTGATTTGCTCAACCGGTATTACATACACCTTCACTCCAACTATCAGTTTCGCAAAAATAATTACACGGTGTGCAAGTCCAAATTAAAATTTTACGGTTATTGGTCTAATTGTATAAATCATTTATCGCCGGTGGTAACTTTTGACTACGCTCGATGTTCGGACTCAGCGTAAGATGATAATTACGTCGACAATTACGCAAAAACAGAAGGCTTAGCGTGGGTACTTAGCATTCGTAAGTACCGCTTCGGACCGTAGTTTCTTTTGACATCTTAATAGGTTAGAATTACCGAGGCGATCTCGCGGTAGGTACCACAATTAACTCTTACAAAACGCAGCCTTAAAGTCAAGGTTAATTTCTTCGTTAAATTTATTGTTACGGTCCGTTTTGATACGAACAATAATTGTTGTCGTCGTCCCTAATTCGTGGGATTTGCGCAAGAAGAACACAAAATGTCACAACAATTTACATTAATAATCCGCGCGGCGTTGCATGCGTTACATTGCGAAAATCAAGCTACCGCAATTACGCTGGGAAATAAAAGTAAAACAAAAGCGAAATAAGGAGCGGCAACTGTTAAACAAAAGGCAAGGTCGCGGTGTTGGTGCACTTAAGAACCCGTCATAAGGCGAATAAATTTCGCCAGGCGCACTGTTATGCTTCACTTAGCAAAGTTATTAATTAAATAAAATAAAAACACCGCAGTGTACACAATTAATCTTTTTCTGGACACAAACGAATGGGCTGGGCTTATTTTGTTTTCTTTCTTTTGACGAAATGCGCCGTAATTTATGTCTGCGTAACATTTGCCGGACCGCAAAGACCTTTTAACGTTATGCTTTTTTTTGGTCTCCAAATCCTTTTTTCACCGAATCTGTAATTAAATCGTTCATAAATCGGAAGCTGGTTACTTAAATCACGTTGCAGATCTTAATTGAGTGAGCAGATTGAATGTTTAGATAGTGTTTCGATTACGGGAGGTATTTTTGAAGTATCACGTATTTAAATTAATATGCTAATAATACGAAACGTTATTATAAATCTTAATTAAACGACCGAGCAGGATAAAGTTTTATAAATAGACGACACTAAGGCTTAACGCGAAAGTGATTTCACATAATAAAATATATTCAAAACATTTCGAAATTATATGGCTTTGATGTATCGCCGCCTTGATTAAATATTCTTAATAGATTATTTTGTTGCGTATTAATTTATCAACAATGTTCATTAATTGATAAACTTTTGACCCAATAAATGCGTGCATATTAAAGAAAACAAAACATGGAAATAAGTTTGTGTTTTAGGGCAACTTTACTGTAAGTATTAAATTACTTTTTTGGCTTATCTACAAATTAAAAATGATCCACCTTTTAGTTCCAAAAAATATTAAATCTATATTAAATTTTCGAACAATTGAGTTTTAAAACTTTTTAAAAGATGTTCAGCGGTGTTGGAATATAATTAGTCAATGTGCTTTTATCTTAATCTACATAAATTTTTTTTATCAAACATATTTATTTCTTTAATAAAAAAAATTGTAAATGCATTGATCTTTTTCAGAAAGCGAATTAACATATTATGACTTTTACAAATTGAACGCTCTTTCTTTGTAAAGAAAATCTTGACATAAAGGGTGACAGAAAATGGCTTTTATATTGTACATTACAATCACATCAACCGTCAAAAAATCACTTTTTTTAAAAATAAGCTCCCAAAT
>JAWQRJ010003333.1:0-12196 GCA_033557515.1 Diorygopyx duplodentatus | reverse complement strand
ATTGTACAATATGCCCTTGCAGTATTTGCGCATAATTACTGGACACCCTGTATATATATATATATATATATATATATTAAATCTATATAGATATCAATTTGGAAACAAAATCAGTTTTCTCAAAACAATCTCTAAACCTTTAAAGTAGTCAATTTGCAGGCTGTTGCACACATTGTAGCACTGATGCAGAGAATAGTTAAAACGTTCAAAAGGAAGGATAGAAAAATAACTATTAAGCAATCTGTACGGTTCAGTAGTGGTACAAACATACCTATAGCTATAACCATGTTTTTCACCATCGTTTAACACAAACTTCGTTAACATTTTTAATAAATAGTAATAAGAAATGTGTGATTTGTATTCTTCTAACAAGAACAATACAGAAACTGCAAGAAATACAAAATATCATACATACATTTATTCCCAAAAGACGTCGATGACATATATAACTGTATTTACAGGTTACAAGTTTGTCAACAAGTTTGTTAGAAGGTTACAACACTGTCATTACTTATTACAGGTTACGAGTTCAAATCAAAACATGTTCGATTGTATCACAAAGAAGGATCAGTCGACAACTGATCCTACTCGCTTTGAATGTTTTCTGGCTACGGTTGTTACTTGGGTGCAGATATTTCAACAACAAATATCTTTACATAAGAACTAATAATTCCTTGCATGTAACGTTAATAATGTTTTACCTACAAAACTGTGAGAAAGTGGATTTTCTCACGCATTTTATTTATTAATATTACAGCATGAAACTAACCACATGTCCCCATTGTGGGCTAGGACACTGGTTCTCATAAAAGAGAAGTACAGAAAATATGTGACTTCACTGCATATTATAGTTATTTAGTATCATTTGAACTTTAGAATTTCGCATATTTTGCAAGATTACTGAATTTGCATTATGATGCTTTTGTCATTATACATCATTGTCATAAAGCTCTATATTCGCTGCGGAAAATTCGACACCATTTAGCACAATTAACGAAAACATTGTGTACATATTTATATGTGCTCATAAAACATTATTCTCGTTCTTTGGACTTTTTTTAGAATTTTTTTACAATAATTTTATTACGTGTTATCTATATAATGTGTGTTTATTATACGCACATAGTGAGAAATTATTATTTTACACGCGGATGGAAGTGATGGGTGGGTGGGATTAGTTGTTTCAGCGAAACAAATTAAAAATTAAATTATGGAAGCAAATGGTTTGACCTTAGTCCTTTATTCATTTTTTTTAAATAGCTACTACGCGCACCAGCTACGTGCGTCTTCACACTATCCGGTCAGCGAAAGAAGCATATTCGTTGGGTAACAATTCATGCAAGTAAAAGACTAAAAGTAGGTAAGCTGGTTGGGTCAATCAATGATTGGTTATCGATTATTGACGTTTAAATGATAATGCTGTAAAGGATAAATATTCCTTGCCCAATATGTCTGAAATTTTAGATTTAGCTGAGCAAATTTATTTTTCAAGTTTGGATCTGGCATCTGGATACCACCAGATTGAAATGAGAGAGGAAGATAAAAATAAAACTGCATTCATAACCGATAAAGGACTCTACGAGTTCAATAGAATACCATTCGGTCTGTGTAACGCGCCCTCAACTTTTCAAAGGGCAATAAATAATATCTTGAGAGGATTAACAGACGAAGTACGTCAAGTGTCTTAGATGACATTGTAATATATTCATGATCATTGCAGGAATATCAACAAAAGGAATTAAAATATTTAGGTCATTTAATTACGAATAAAGATGTGAAACCAGATCCAAGCAAAATTAAAGCAAACAAAAGATATCCTATTCCAAAGACAAAAACTGATATTAAATCTAGACTTTTAGGTTACTACAGAAGATTTATTAAAGATTACGCGAAAAATTTAAAACCAATCACTAAGTGCTTAGCTAAAAATGAACAAGTAGTAATAAAATAGTAATAAATAAGCAATATAAAGAATGCTTTGGAACTTGTACAAAATTACTAAGCAATGGTCCAATCTTGCAATATCCTGATTTCAGTAAGCTTTTTATAATAACCACAGACGCAAGTAATTATGCTGTAGGTTCTATTTTGAGTCAAGGTCCCACAGGAAAAGATAAACCTGTTGCGTATGTTTCGAGAACATTAACTAAAAGTGAAATTAAATGTTCCACAATAGAAAAGGAATTTTTATCTATAATATATGCATGTAAACAATTTAGGCCGTACATCATGCGGAACTCACTTTACAATAGTAACACATCACAAACCATTATTGTGGCTACATCAGTTAAAGGAAAATAATTTAAAAATGCAACATTGAAAGGTTAGAATATCAGTATAAATGTTGTATAAAAAGGGTAAAATCAATAAGAATGCAGATGCTTTAAGCAGAATAAAAATACACGAAGTAAATGCAAACCGAATCTATAATAACAAATGATCGCTTTCAACAAATTCCATGATTTGACGATAGGAAACAAAAATTAGACTGATTTTGAAATGCTTGTATCGTGAAATTAATATTGTTGTCATCGATCATTTCCATAGTAACGCCTATTTTTGCATTAATGTAAAAATGTATACGGGAGGAACAAAATGATTTATCGATTACATTCAGTCAATTTTATTATATTATTATTCAGAAACTACAACAGTTATAGAAAAAATGTTGTGTGAAACACGTGTGCGAAATACATTTGGTACCAAAGTACCATTTCGCACCCTAATTACACAAATAACTATTTTCTATGAATTTAAACAAATCTACAATCGCTAAGGAAAATGAAATGAAACTTGAACGAATAAATTTAGATTATGAAGAAACAAAACAGTTATACTTTCAAACACCTACGTATGTGCATCAAGGATTAATGTATTTAATATTAATCGTGGCCTTCGTCATACTTTTTATCTATGGAAAGAAATGGTGCAATACTAAGAGGATGACTAACAGGAAAGAACACCTCGAACATGAAGAACTTCTATTCCAAGGGGGAAGTTCTATCCCAAGGAAGGCGGAGTTATGTGTCAGCATATTTGATGACCTATGCAATAGATGACGAGGATGGCGTCGAAGAAGATAAGAAAATAGCATACAAGAGATACTCTGGCTGGCTTAGTCATGTATACTGTTCTAATATTTGCGTTGTAAACCACCTATATTCTAAATAAATTAGTTACAAATAACAAAGTACTTTTTAAAAACAATGCATGTGGGAATCTGAAATAAGTGTATCAAATATGGCAAAAAACAGTTATGCCAACTGAACCATTCATTTTAAATCACCTTGTAGTTTTCAACATGTGTAATTACCAAAAATGATTGAGTATAGCCAGATTGTGTAATAAAAATACAATTAAACAGTAGCATTTAAAATGTACTAATTGTAAGTACTCAATTAAGATCCTCTAAAATAATTTCACTTATTAAGTAGGGACATCTCTGAGACCGGCTATGCTTAATTTCTCTGATACGAATAAAGGAGACATAAGTTATAACATAACTTTCACATGTTATAAATTTTATTTCCAAATGATGAAATATATAACAATTTATTACAAATATTTTCATTGTTCCCTTAAATAATACAGCACAAAATACATGAGTGGTTCTCATGGATACATTCACTCCCAACACTCATAATCACCAGATTTCTCTCCTGTAGTTAATTTGTTTATAATTAGTCAAGGCCGTAAAATGCTAAGAATTTGATACGCTGTTGTTTCTATCCATAGTTCTAAGTTTATAGGAATACGGAAGCATTTGTCCCGTGCAGTCATAGTTTTTTTTATCAATTTCCTAAATTATTTTAAATAAGTATTTTTTAATATGTGCATATTTACCCGGCGCCTACACCAAAAATCTGCGTATCATCCTATTTACACTTACACAATAAACAACTACATATAAAAATATATTAAATAAAAAGCGAAATGAACGTGGACGTTGCGATTTTGTGCCCATAATTTGTTTATAATTAAAATTGAAAATTATAAGCAAAGTAGCTTTTTGCCGGAACTCTGGCTATTATGACTGTAGGGGTGACTGTAATGCCCACAGTAACCCAGAACTGTTAATCGGAACGCGAGCTTAGCAAATTTTGGCAGGTATACGTTATAAACAATTATAAAGAAATTAAGTACTGGTTAGAACTCTGGCGATTATGAGTGTTGGCTGTGAATACTATGATTTTGTGCCCATATAAGCAAAGAACTATTAATAGGAGCGCCAGCATATCAAATTTTAGCAATTATACGCTATAAATAATTATAAATAATTTAGCTCCGAACCGATTCCGTGAGGATTAGGGTATAGATATATTAGATGCTGGACTGGAGGTTTCAACTATAGATGCTGGAGGGCTAATTCTCTTTCTCCTTCCGTGCCCAGAAAAAACAAACAACCGAGATAAAGGGGAATTTTTCGGATTCTTGCAATGAGGAACTTCTGGAAGAATAGAGCAGTTTCCTTTATCTCTTTGGGATTTGTAAGTTAACATTAAGTATGTAGGAATTAAAAGGGATCCTTAGCCAACAAATAATTTAACAAATATGGTCCTGAAATTCCCACTTCGAATACGAACATCTGATTGGTTCTTTGAGTGACACATTCATAAAATAGGTACAAACTGATGTCTTTGTCGTGTATTTATTACAGTTCCGGAAACCTCGGTAGAGAAATTCATTGAAACCATACTCTTCTTTCAGTTGTATTATATAAGATGCAAGATTTTTTGATTCGCACTGTAATATTTCGCAAGATTGCATTTCCTGGTTGTGCTGTATGCTGATCCTACATTCCTTAATTCAAGAATTACATAAACCATGCGTAATGCATTAGGGTAATGTGTATTGCACAAGTATTACGCAGGTAAGCTGTATTTATGCTATAACAGATCAAAATACATTAAGTCTGTTTTAAAATTGTTTTTAGGTCCGTTTGAGCTGGATTAAAATCAAAATATAGTAATATTTAGTTCTTATCGATAGGCAACCAAACATACGCATTTAATACAGATTTCTGCATTGCTTTCTGCACAAAAAAAAATTGAAATTGTCAATTATAACCCAACACTACTTAACCCAACACCATATTATCACATGTTTGTGATTACAAGCGTATTCACAACACATGAAAATTTCTAAAAGTGGAACGGTTGCTCCCATTTCACTAAAATAAGGTATGTATATCATTAAAAGCTATTAGCTTTTGAGAAAATTGTAATTTTTAAATAAGTTTTAGATTTTGTTAGGTTTGTTTCAAAATATCTGCGTTGCTGACGATCAAGAACCCATCTATTCCTCGATAATATCCTATTCTTTCACGAAACATCACTCCAATGCTACCGATGCTATAACAAACCAAAAATAAAATAAACTTAACAACACCTCTTTAATCCACTCCGAACCGGTCATCCATCAATTCTGCCACTCCTCGTCCCACTCTTTCCAGATTTCCACACTTCAAATATTTAATGGGCTTCATCTTCCTTCTGGCATAACCTGCATTTTCTTTCCACTTTTTTTTACCTAATATTCCTCAAGTATATTCCTCACGTATTGTTCACACGTATTCCTCATTGCCACATCACAACCTTGCTACTATGTATTTTGGCATTTCTTCTATTTCCCTTGGTTCGTAAATACTGCGGTTCTTGCATGGTTCGGTATTCTTTCGTATCTGCTATTATGTCGTGATTCCGTTATTTCTTCTGCCTGCTTTTGGATATCCTAGTCTCTCCCTGCAATTTCTATGCTCATTTCATGATCCTGTTCCCTCCTTCTTTCGATTTCATCCGGTTTGTATCCATTCCATTCATATTATTTTCTCCTTTTCTTTGTAGACCTTGTTTTTGCACCTGTATTTATGTCATTCCTGCACGCTACAGAATAAAGCAGTTGGTACTCTCTTCTGTTCTTTAGTTTTCTTCGAATTGGATGGATCGCTTCTCAGCGTCTACTATAATCTTCTTTTAGTCTCGTCAAAACTATATACCCTCTCCTGTCTACCCCAGAGCCCATCTCAAGTACGTTATGTGTAGGTTCTTCATTTTCTCTTGCTCTTACGAAACCCGCGTCGCCACTCCATATATCGTCGCAGCGTTTATCAGGATGTCACACATGCTAATTTTACTACCAAAAGCTTCCTGAAATATTTTTTGGCCTATTCCCCAAATTGAGGCAATATCGCTTCCGTTTTCTTTAGTCTTTCCTAAAAATGTGCTTCTACGCCACCGCTCCGTTTCGCTTTATTGTGTACCCCAAATATTTGTACTATTTGATTTCTTCTATGCATGTGTTTCCCCACTTCCGTCTTCTTCCTCCATTTTTGACCACCACAATCTTCGATGCTTGTTCGCTTGTTTTCAATTTTTCTATATTCACATATCTTCCAAATCTTCGCATAGGTTTCTTCATTGCCTCTGGGCCTTTTGCCAAGAGAAGTATATCATTCGAGTATGATAGCGACCAAATCTTCTCCTGTTACTACTCCCCCAGCTTTTTCTTTCTGAAGACCTATCCCTAGGTCGGCTAGATATAGAAAACAATACATTAAAAAATGTGTTGACATGTAATGCAATTTAAAAACTTTCTGCAATTCCATTAACTCCCTTTGGAGATAGTTTTCATGCCACTATAATTATTTATCCAAATCAATATTTTCTACGAAAAGATATGTCAAATATAGCCACGGTTTAGGTCTTCTACCTTACACCTTAAGTCGTTAAGACTTACCGTCTTCTATTTAAAAATATATAGAGTAGTTATTTTTTACAATATTCTATGACAGTACGGTATATTCTTCCTGTGGAAAATTTTACTGCAAAGCATGAAATTGATCAAAATCAATGAGACAAAAGAATGGTAGATAAAAGTCGCCATATACATGCGTAGCCCAGTAGCGTTGGCCATCTAGCACCATGAGAATGTAATTGTCTGCAATTCTGCATCTCTAACTGTACTGCTGTCGTATCGTAATTGATTTTGCATGCCCTCTTCCGGTCCGCAGCGTGTCCTGTGCAACAATCGTCACGGAGCATGGCGGGAACGAAGAAATAAAGGCGCGGAAACTTAACCGTGTTCTTGTTCGGATATCCCATTTAGTCGCGGACGCTTGACATTCTATGACGAATTTTATAACCGCTATGTCTCCAGAGTACGTCACGACACACTTTTGTATAAAAAAATAAGAAGGCCATGAGTTGTGAATTTGAGAACAACTCTTTGCGTTGTCTGCGAGTTATGTGCATTATAAAATGGATGATAAGTTTATTTTGTCAAAGTAGGCAAAATATTTGAGGCATATTAGTAATTTCAAGAAAAAGAAACTGAATTATTATAACTAGGATATCATAGCAACCGGTCATAATAATAAGAATCATCTTTTGTAGTAAATATCATTGGTAAAGTGAATAATTATTTTCATTACTAGTAATAATTGTTGGGCGCTTTATTTTTTGTATTTCTCAAAATAAAACTCATACTTACACAAGTATGCTTATACAACTTAAAAATATAATTCCAAGCTTTAATAGTTTTAGATATTTTCGAATTCGCGCAATTTCAAAATATAAAATCCAGAATTTGTTTCTCTTACCTCTTCAAATCAGGTTCTCACAATTCCAATCATACTATAGAAAATGATCTTATGCACAGTGTATTGGAATGCATCTTCAAGATTGAATTTTATACAAATTTAAAAAGATTTTTAATTGATTTGAAAATGTTTCACGAAACTTCTGGAGGTGATCATATCGCAAATTTGAAGATGAAGCCCAATTCGTTTTTCATTAATATCTCAGCAAGTCGTGAACATTTTTACTGTAAATTGCAGATGTAAAATTATTAATAAAACCAGCATTCTTGTTTTATTCGAAATTGAGAAATTCCGTTACCTTTTCTTGGCGAATTTTCTTGGTTATTTGTTTTTGAACAATTTTTCTTCAAAAATTCAAATTACGTCAAAGCTCTCTTGTTAAACTTACATGAGAATCACTGTTTTTTAGATTAACTGAATTTGAAGGAAAAAATGTTTCAAGCAAAAGTAATATCAAAAGTCATATCAACTAGTAGTATAATTTTTCTATATACTTGGTGAAATTTTCAAATTGAAACTGAAATGGTGCAATTTAGACCAGCGTTATGTTTAGACCAGCGACATTTTTTTTACAAAAAATGACATTTGCTTAACATAACCCTTCGTCAATACGAATCTTAGCCCTCTTAAAGTCTATTTCAGCAAAAAATGTTTCAAATAAAAGTTATAGTACTTAGTCCCATATATAAAGTCGCATTTACGAATTTTTTTATCGAAATTATGGTCTATTTTATTAAACATATATCTACCCCATATATCTGTCGTATCGTTTAGGAATTATTGAACATTTATTTTGCAAAAAATGACATTTACATCTAGAAGAGGGGGCTCACATTACTGTGAGCCTCCTCTTAAAATTCGTTTCAGGAAAAAATGTTTTAAATAAAAGTCACAGCACTTTCACTCCTCTGTGATATAACATTATTTCAATATTTACAGGCTCTTCGGCAACTTCGGTGTTTTACATGGAATACCCTATATACTATCGCATTTGAAGAATTCCTATCGAATTTCTGGTCGATTTCATTAAACATAGATTTGCCCAAAGTTGTGTTGTTTAGGAGTTATTTGGAGTAATTTTTTTTTTCAAAATAGCTATACAGTGTTTCCCAGAACTTCGTGTACAAACTTGGAGGGGAGGTAGAGAACATCGCTAGGAACCATAATTACATAGGAAACCATGGGCGGAAATCGATAGGTGACGCTGTACGTGTATTTTCAAGGTTGGCAGCGGTGCCGCTGCCACCGGAACGTCCCGATCAACTGCAGGGCGAAGCATCCCTTAATCATTACATCCCTTTAATCTTCAGAGACTTCAATTACTGCAGCTGGATGATCACCCATGACGTGTTGCGTTTGCACAGTGGTTTCTTCACCAAAGTGCGACGTAGCCGCAATTTTCCAGTTCTGTTATGTTCAGTGATAAAGCAACCTTTTCACGTGAAGGGATGTTCAACGCGCACATGTGGGCCTTAGACAACCCACACGGAACCCAACAACGTCTCACTGTTACACTTTACTGTAGCCTTACTGGGTCTTTGTGTCCCTTTATCACGTGAAGGTGACGTTTTCGCCCATGCTTTCCTATGTAATTATGGTTCCCAACGATGTTCTCTAGCTCCCCTCCAAGTTTGTACACGAAGTTCTGTGACACCCTGTATACTGATAAATACAAATATGAAAAGTGTTGATAACAGACTTTTATGACAGTTCTCAATATGACATCCTCTGAGGGGTACGCTGTAATAGCTTACATTTTAAATTGTAAATAAAACAGGTAAAATTACGATTGAGGAAGAAACAATTTTGGAGACATTGATTACATTTGTAATAATGTAGACAAAATAAAGAATTACCTCTTCACGAACGTTGGAAACACAATAAATAATGCACAGTAGGGTTATTTGGACCCACCACTTTTTAAGTAATTTTTAAATGACGAAATTAACAGCGCAGTAAGCGTTGATTCATCAATTAACAACGCGTGACTGGTGATGTGGGAGTAACTTCAGTTGCGTCTTCGCCTGCCATTTGGTTGATATCGCCTCGATATTGCTAAACAGTTGAAATCGTTGCTAAACAGTGAATTCTCTGATTGGTCATTTACCATGCGATTCGTGTTATTTTGTATATTGGATTGTTGATATTCTTAACTTCTCCCAGCTTTTCAAATGGAGAGAGATAACAGGCAGAGATATATCAAAGCCATACTTAAAATCTGCACCGGTTATGATAGCTTTTGCTGTATTGATTTCTACGATAAGAGAGAAATCGCGATAAACACCAGCAAGAATATTAAATGTTTAAGTAATCTTCCATTCCCCAGCTAAAAATTAATGTAAATAATTAGTTAACAAAAATCAAAACAACTACACTTACTGTGGTAACGTAGCTAAAGCTTTCGAAGATAAACTCGCTCTCAATCTTTCTCGATTTAAGGTATCAACATATGGCGGGATTAAGCACGTTTCGTAAGAATTGTGTAATATTCAATTTAACAATCATCTCTAGGATCGTAAAAAACTCTTTCCACATTATTTCTGTTATGGGAATCCCACGAATGTCGACGTACTTATTTAACAGGTCGACAACACCTTGAATTTTCTGGGAAGTCGATAAATTGCAATGAGATTACAGAGAAAGTAACCAGCAAAATAAAAAATAGGAAAATAAAGAATTCATAAATAAAAGTTGCAGGATGCCATTTTTGGGACTTTTCCTTTTAGCGACACCGTCATTTTGTCACATTACTAATCTACTACGTTACGTTTCACATTACTGAGTATTTATTTGCACTTTCATGCGATTTTCTTCCAAAATCAACACCGTCCATTTTTAGGATAGATCACTTGACGTTTACAAATAGTTTGACTTTTAAAAATAGTAATTTACATCTCTTATGGGATCTAATTATAGGAAATATGTACTAAATACCCTACTATATTTACTTACTGTTAATCTTCGCAATATGTTGTTATTTGTCATGATGGCATCATTAGAAAGAACGAATACCTAGTGTAAACACGGTCTTATTGATTATTTATGCATATTTGTTTGGTTATGTTATTTTGAATCGACTAAAATACAAAAAAATAGTGATTCAATATTCACGTTAACGATACACTATTTAGTTTCCATTATAAAAATGTGTTCGTGCACTGTTGATATACACTTCTACTTTTTTGCCCTGCATTTGTTTAATGCAGGGCAGCAATGCCTACATTTAGTTACAACCTAATTTTATTACATGACAATTATTCATTCACCCATTAAAAAACACTGCAGCAATTATTACTCAATGAATGGAAGATCAGTTTTGACGAAGCTGAACATTATGTTTGGTTGTGTTTCATTGCAAATAAATTGTGTTCCATTAAATTTTTAAGAACAGTGCGTAAATCAATCGATTTTTAGCAAGGTTTCTGCATTGTTAAACAATACTCGCCTATCACATGTTCGTCATAATTTTATAAGATAAAAAGCAAACTCAATATTTAAGCTAGGCAAGAGCAAGTCATGTGATGATTTCTTTTTCTAGCAATCTATTCTTTTTCTTGCAATTCCATTCGATTTTCAGCCTCAGGCTCAAATTAATTATTACTGACTAACCAAAATTCATTAAATTATAAATTATTATTCATAAGACAATTGAAATATATTACTGCATAATATAATATAATATAATCGATAATGATTATAGATTGTGAGTATTATAATAATTCATCTTTGCTAGTCTTGATATTAATACAGTACTTCAAATAAAGAAGACCAGGTGCATTATACTAGCATTTAAGGTACTTTCTCATTTAGAGCAGTTGTGGATTGTATTAGGGGTACCCATAAATAATGTAGTTTTTTGAGAGAAAACAAAATTTTATTTTATTTTAGAATTAATACAATTTCAATTTATAATATAATCTCCATCCTTGTTGCCGATATTCACCCATCTATGAGTCCGGCATATACCTGTTAGTGGTGTATACGAGCGCAAAATGTTATTCATGAGCCACATGCAATCCATGAGCAAAATGTAATATACATATGTACAATATGTATATACAATATGTATGGTCGTCCCAGTAAATACATTAACCAAAGATGCGAAAATTCCGTTTCTTCCATTTGTTGCTGGTATTAATTATTTCAATTATTGTTAATAATGGCGTTTGAAACAATGAATCTTCACATTACAATATCTGTGTTTAAGATTAGTAACTGTTGAGAAATAGCTATACCACATTTGTCACATTTTCTACGTGATTCAAGAGCATGTTGCTAAATCTTATAATATTTTTACTTTTTATCCCATTTTTTTAAAGAGCATTCTACCATTATATACAGGGTGGCTTTTATGTATGGAAACGGTCGATTATTTTCTAAACTAAGATAGCTGGAAAAAAAGTTAAATATTTAGGGTAGTTAAAATGTATTGAAGTAAAAAACAATAATTTGGACAGGATGTGCCAAAAAAGTATGCCAGCAAACAGTTACCTTTTTTTAATAGAACACCCGGTATATTACTCGATATTTCAATTCCTCTCAAAATTTTATTAATAATTTGTATAAAACACCATATACCTAAATTTTACCGTTTTCGAG
>JAWQRJ010003332.1:0-12206 GCA_033557515.1 Diorygopyx duplodentatus | reverse complement strand
GTTAGATTAGGATTTCCCTTTGCCTCTACAAAGTCATTTTCTTGTATAAATTGTTCTGTTTTTTGAATGCAATCTACGTTATTCATTAGGATTATACCAGCGTTTTTATCACCTGTTGTAACTATGATGTTTTCTTCTTTTATCTTTTCTTGTGGGTTCCGTAGTGTGATGTTTTCTTGATCTTCATGTATTCTTGATTTTCTACTTCGATGATGTAGGTTTTCTTCTTTTCTAATGGTTGTAATAATTTGTTTCTTGATTTCTTTTTCTTCTGTATGGTTTTTATGGCTGCTTCAATTTCTATTGTCAACTTTGGAAAGTTGATTTCTTTGTACGGAGCATATTTATGTCCTTTTTGGGGGAAGCGTTTCTTCTGATTTAGTTAGTTTCAGAGATGAAGGATTAGTACAACGGGTGTGAAATTTGTGTGAATTTTTAAATACTGTATTTGGGATTTGTTTTTATTTTAATAATTCTATTTTCTTTTTGTGTTTGTTAGTTATTTTATGAAGTGTGATTTTATTGAGGTATTTAGTTTTTGAAATGTATTCGTCAAGTATGAGAAACTGGAATTTTATGTTTAAATCTGAATAAAGGTTGTATAATGTATAATGTTATGTTGTAATTATTCACTTTTTTTGTATTGTTTTCTATTTTTTGTTTAAATTGTTGTTTTGTTCTCTAAAATTCAATTTGGTCACTGGTCTCTAAAACTGTGGGTTCTACATAAATTTAACAAAAGAGCTTTTTTATGTAATTTTATCAGCCGAATTATATTTCGAAATAAAACTAGCCAAAAAGATAAGATTAATTTGTAATAATAACACATAAAATAGGCATTTACGAATAATAACAAGTTTGTAAAGTTTTGTAAGTAAATTTCCAAGGATTCCTGAAATATTAATTTTTGGAAATAAACTTTGGAACCTTATTACCTAATTATTTATCTAGGCCTAACATAATAACTTTTAATTTTTTTATTTTGATCATAATCCAATGAAATATTGATAAGTAAAAAGTATCAAAAGTGAAAGAAACTTGCTGCTTACTTAATGGCACCACCATGGTGCTACCAAAACTAAGAGATCGGCAAGTTCTGATAGGGGTAGTATGTTTTTTTTTATCCCCCGAGCGAGCTCGGTCTTCCAGGTACACCCTTCTAAAGCGTTCAAAGGTCAATCTGACTAATAATGTTCCGGTGGAAACTGCAAGTGTGAAGTGTGGTTAACATGTAGATGGTCGTCGGTAATCACCGTGACTACTCGATGTCTGTCGGTATGGGAAATAGAAATTATAGAAAGTCGATTGGCAACGCTGTGCAATGTTATTATTCAAAATCAACATTTTTTTTTCTGTCCGAGATGACAGGAAGTACAATCAGATGTCATCAGCGCACGCAAACCGGAAGCTATCTCCGGCAGATACGTGCATCACGGGTAAACACTATTGTTCGAGTGGCCCGTTTTTTTTAGCATAAAGCGGCATCATTCGAGGATTCACGCATCGTCGACCCGTCTAATGCCGAATTTAGGTGTTTTCGAATTGCTAACGCAGCCCACGATGTGGACCATTGTTTCGCCGTTGCAAAATTATGCAAATTCCGTATGGCTATCCACGAGATGATGGATCGATGGTGGCCATGTAAAAATAAAACTTGCATGTATGCGTAATGTGGACCATTGTAAACCCGTGTATGTTGGCATTGAGGTATTCGTTAACGATATGGTGTATAATTAGAAGAATAAGGTGTAATTTGGTAAAATTACAGTTTATTCTGAGTTAGGAAAGTTTTTTTTAAAGGAGATGAACTGGTTGAAGTTTGAAATGAAACATGATACATTGTTTCAGATTAATAAATGATTTATGTATTTTTTATCAGTTTTTAAGCTGTTGTGATGTAGATAAGCTGTCTTTAATCGGTTTGCTTTGATGAAAAATACCGGCGTATTTAATTTAAGAATATCATAAAGCGATCTAGATTTCTTCAAAGAAATTATTAATTATTAATAAAACATTTATGTTTCATCTGGAAAATAAGCTAGCATTCAAACAAAAATTTTATTTGGTGCAAACTAATAAACCAATAAAAGGTTTATCTAGATTATTTCATCGTCATCTCAAATATAGAGGTACGCATGGGGGTGCGAAAAAAATGAAAGAAAAAATTAGAAATACTCACGCAGTATATGATATGTACCAAAAATCCTGCAAGCACAACTAAGGACACACATCGTTTCGTATACATTCTTACTGTTATCAGATTCACTTAGTCGTCAGTTCACGTTCAAGTTAATCAAATGAAGAACACACTCATGGGTGATATTACGAGATGTTAATTTTGCGGTGTAAAGCGATGCACCGGCTTGAGAAAGTGAAGAAGCAGTGAGGCCCCTAATTGCTTTTGTCGGATTTTATACGGATTCGAAGATGTTGCTATTAGGCAAGATCGGTACACTTTATAGCTATGCGGCCGCAAGTCGCGGTGGTTGGTTCTTCGGCTCAATCTTCCCATGCTTCGAAACCATCGCTTCGGCTCTCACGTAACCCGAGAACTGGAACTCACAGTTTAGACAGCTTAATTTGGCCGCAATTATGCTGAATCCGAAGACGTTTCATCACTGAAATTATAACTTCGCGAATTCCAGTTCTGAAGAAACTGAAATTTGGTAAGCAACGAAACTCTTTTCCTGCAAACGCAGTTATTTTTAATTGAAGATAATTAAAATAATGCAGTAAAACTCCATGAAATTTAGTATATATATATGTATACAATTTTCAAGGTTTTTGTTCATGTGGTGGAAATGACCTCTTTATTTATGTAATTTAAATAAATAAATGGGTATTATTTTAAACCATTCGTGAAAAACAGTGTCAACACGAAATGAATAGGAGGAAAGTTAATTGAAATACGTTTTCCCAGATATAAAAATAAATAGAAACAAGCATAACGCTAGTTTCGTTAATAATAATTATGGTCCCAAGATTAATTTATAGCCTATTGTTACGATTTTAATGAAAGCGGACATTGCTAAATTTATTTTGAATCTGTCTGTCACAATTAGACCTATTTTCTATGAATTAAACATACATATCACCAACTTGTTTTCAAAAATATAGCGAAATTACTTTCTGTCTACTTATTTTAAAGTAATAAGTAGACAGAAAGTAATTACCAATTTCTTAAATAGAAGATACAAATAAATAATAATAATAAAAATAAGTAATACAATATAAAAAATAATAAATAAATAAATAAAGAGAGCAAACAAATAAAATTAGTTAAATTGAATTGAAAACAGAAATAACCAAAGATTTCATTTTCTAAATTATAAAACAAATGAAAATTTTTGAAATAAATTTTATTTTTCGAAGTTTTCGAAAATGTGTTAATAACCACTGTAATTTAATGCTTGCGTCATCTGAATGGCGCAAAAAGGCGAAGTAATGGTCGCAAATTAGAGAAGATAAACCGCGGCGTACCACCTATAAAACAGTAAAAACCTCTTACGCAGCTCAGCTTTATGCAACCGGATATATGCATTCGATTTCTTACAATGGACGCAAGCCAGAGCATGCCACAGCCACCGTTGATGTACAGATTGCGAGGTACATGTATACAATTTGTAAGCGCTAAAGTGTATTATGTATCTTTTGTTTTTGGGCTCGAGTACTTGACCCAAATAAGACGTAATGACCGAAAGAGATGGATGAAATTTGCTAACCAAACCGAAATATCTTACAAGCAAAGAAAATGCAATCTTTCTTACTGCCAATAAAGCTTATTAGATCTAAAACTGATTTAGATTAAAAATAACTTTATTGTTGCGTTGTGTTCGAAAATCGGAATTATTTTAATTGACCTTTATTTATTACTCACATTATTAGCTATTAAAATGTAGGTGGCTGTGGGACCGACCGTAGCGCTTTCATAAATCGTTCTGGGATGACAAAATATTAAGAATTTTCC
Organism: Diorygopyx duplodentatus; assembly: GCA_033557515.1. NCBI lineage: Eukaryota > Metazoa > Arthropoda > Insecta > Coleoptera > Scarabaeidae > Diorygopyx > Diorygopyx duplodentatus. Next base: position 8,239 of record JAWQRJ010003332.1, on the reverse strand, counting down.
CATGTCACGGTGTACCTGCTTATGCGTTAACGAAGTCAGTGTGCTAATATGAGTTCTGCACACGTTAAAGTTCGTGTTGTAATCTGGGAAACTGCGGGAAAACGGTTTCTTGCGACCCGTCCTGTGGTATCTATTAACAATCGACAGGATAATTACGCGAAAAAATGATCTAGTGGTTCGAGAAACGTATATATTCTCAATTTAGGTTTCAGTGATACTTTTTGGGAACATTTAGCAATGGTGCGCAGTCTCAGAGAAAAAATACGCATGCGCTATAGCATGCATTAGTTATTATCAAGAATTAGTGTTAATCTCAAACGCTTATGTATAAATTCAACAATAAGTGCTATTCTAATAAACTACAACCTTATCTTATCTCGAAATTGCTAATACCTTGTTTGACATGCACAAATAAGAAACATACTTAATCCAACATTCCCTATCGAAAAGTATCTAGAATATATATCGACCAGCTAATTTTGTATTGATAAAAATCTCTCCGTTTTGTTAATAGTACAGTAAGGGATCCCGCGTTATACACACACACACAGAGGGGAACATTCACTGACTAAACTATATCTGTATCAGTATCTACCTGGCATTGGACCGGTGTAGATGATATAAAACGCTCGCAGCAATAGACTTGCTGGGATATTTTTGTGTACAATTCTTCGCGCAAATCAACCCGAGATGGCCGACAACACCCAAGATTTGGTTTTGAGCGGGAGGGATCTTCCAGTGAGCTTCCATGTTAAATATTTAGGTAAGCGGACAACAAAAATTTAAAAGTGCGAAGTCCTAGATCTGCTGGAGAATTTTAAATAACATTATCTCTATGTTATCGCAACGTATCGAGTGTTATTGTATAATCCAGGAGATAGTGCTGTTTTAAATTTAAAATTTTCGCTAGCGAGAAACGGTATACAACCGAACATACAGCGACGACAGGTGCAGAAAGCACCATTTGCCAGGTGATGCAGGTAGTAAACTGAATGAGGCAATTCATGGCTTGCTAAGACTCTGGTGCGTAAAACAAAGAATGCTTATTAACAAAGAAATTTGAAAAAAATAGCAGTAACAATAAACTGACAATAAAAATACCGTTTTATTTTCTTTGCCTTATGTCAATTGTTCTAAAAATCAATCATAAACGTATTGTTACAAAAGTTAAATGGTATTTATGACCCGGCAACGACCATTGGTTTATGTACAACAGTATTTATATATTGTTTAAATATTTATATTTGTCATCAGTAGGAACTGCTGAAAACTCTAACTTTCATTGCTAAAAATAGAAAATAGTGAAGAACGTACTGCTGAAGATGGAAAACAGGACGGTCAAAACCAAAGACCTTTAAAAAAAATGTTATAAGCGACCCTTTGAGAAGTTGAAAAATTCTGAAAGTTTTCATTAAAATAAATATTGAGATAAAAAGCTGTAAGCCGTAAATTTTATTAATGCTTTTATGGCAAACCTGAATGCCTTAATAATGTATGGAAACCAACCAAAATTATCTACAAAGAGATTTTTAAAAAATATTAATAAATACCTCTCTCATTCTTAAGGTTACCAACCAGCAAGAGGTCTGTGGGGCATAAAGCACACGAGAAAACCTGTGGACTTCATGGTAGATCAGGCGAAGAAATTACCTCCAGGCACCGTCGTTCCCGTCGTCAAACTAAAAGTCACCAAGAACGGACTAGGATTCAAGTCTGACGACAAAATAACGAACATCCCGCAAAGGGAATACGCTGTCGACGTCATATCGTACGGCGTGCAGGACCTGATCTACACCAGGGTGTTTTGCATGATCGTGGTCACCGGGAACGACCTGAACGACGGCGTTCCCTTCGAATGCCACGCATTCGTGTGCGAATCGAAGAACCAAGCCCGCCAGATTACCTACGCTTTGGCCGCCGCTTTTCAGGATTACGGCCAGAGGATCAAGGAGGAGAGCAAGACCAATCCCGCTCTGGCCAAGAAGAAGTTCGCCATCGACTTGAGGACTCCGGAGGAACAGCAGGAGGACGACGACGACGAAACTGAGGCGTAGAGACACTTTTTAAGCAGAGAGATTCAAAATCTTGAATCTCTCTTGATTCAAATAATCATTTGATGTTATTTATTTATTAATGTTTCTATTTTTATAAAAAAACGAACTGTGATGCATTGATAACCAAAGTGTGTGTTAAAAAAACATTTAGTTGGAGTTTCCAGGACTTTTTAGAATATCTAGATTAAAAATAGCATTAAAGTATTGTGTACTTACTGAAAATATTACACGGTTTATAAATTACCATCTGTCAGCATTTAGTTATTAAATGACTAATTCCTGCATTACCGACGTTATCTTTAGATAGATGAATGATAGCTACTATTTAGAGAGTTTATCTAAAGGACGTAATTAGAGTATTTTGTTCGTCGAAATGGGTATTTTTATTGCACGTGTTTTTACTCGAGAGAATAGACTATAGTACAAAATTAGACTTACGAAATTACAAAAAAAAACTGTTTTTGTTTTCCTTAGTTTACATTCAATGTTCAACAACTTTCGTAATACATTTACCAGGCCTAAACTTAATCGTTTTCGAGATATTGAATTTTTTCGCAAAAATTATGCAACTCCAGCAACATTTTGAAAAATTACGTGGTTCAAAATAACTTCATTAGGGTCTTTGCACCAAAAATAACTCGTGTTTTATTTGTTATCCTCAAAATTTTCTTGTACCTCCAATACTTCCGGAGATATCTTTGGTTGTCTCAAGAAAGAGAATTTTTTTTAGATAAAACTGTAACCTGTTGCAATTTTTTGATTTTTTCTTAAATCACTCGTTTTAAGAACGTATTCTAGACGATTTCTTACACAAAATCAACTGGTCTTTGCTTTTTTATTGAAGATTTTTAATCTACCTCCTCTACTTTAGCAGGTATCTTTAATCAGATTAACGAAAGATGCAAAAATAGATACATCATCCAGCCACAAAAAAATTGTTTTGCCGGTGTGAGTTTTGATATTTCTTCAAAATTACGTAATCCAAAATAACTTCATTAGGGTCTTTGCACCAACAATTACTCGTACTATAGTTTTTATCTCCAAATTTTCTTGTACCTTCAATATTTCCAGAGATTTCTTTGATTATATGAAGAAAAAAATCATTTTTGGATAAAACTGAATTCCAATTTCTTACAGAAAATTAACTTTACTTTTTTGTTCAAGGTTTTTTTACCTACTTCCTCTACTTTAGGAGATATGTTTAATCAAAGTTATGAAAGATGAAAATATAAAATATATTTATAAGGAGGACGATTTTTTAAATTTCTCTCAAAATAATAGAATATAGAAGGAATTGTAGGGAAGTTTCCTACATAACATTATTTGCTAATTATTTTTTACTTACAAAAATTTCCCGTATCTTTCATATTTTCCGATATACCTTTGATTACATTAAGTAAATCGTATTTTTTTGGACAAAACTGTCTTTCTTTCAGCAGCTATTTTTTCTCTTAACTTATTGGTGCTATAAATATTTTATATGTAGTTTCTTACAGAGAATTAATATATCTTTCTTCTCTTATAAAAAAGTCTATCCTCGCCCCTACTTCAGCAGATATCTTTAAGCAAAGTTACGAAAGCAGCAAAAATTAGATGTTCCCGTTAGGCGGAAAATAAAATTGTATTTTGTCTCTGTAATTTTTAAAATTTCTTCAATACAATACAACTTCATTAGATTCTTTGTACTTATTATTCCTTAAATTATTCGTTCTGTACTTTTTATCGTCAAAACTTTCTTGTATCTTTTGTTTTTCTCTTAAATTGTTCGATTTAAAAACATATTCTGGACGATTTCTTACAGAGAATTAACTGGTATTTGCTTTTTTATTCAAGATTTCTTATCTACCTCCCCTACTTTAGGAGATATGTTTAATCAAAATATAAAATATATTTATATATTTTATAGAAGGAATTGTAGGGAAGTTTCCTACATGACATTATTATTATTTTTTACTCACAAAAATTTCCCGTATCTTTTATATTTTTCGACATATCTTTGATTACATTAAGTAAATCGTATTTTTTGGACAAAACTGTCTTTCTTTCGGCAGTTTCTATTTTTTCTCTTAACTTATTGGTGCTATAAATATTTTATATGTAGTTTCTTACATAGAATTAACATATCTTTCTTTTCTTATAGAAGATTCTTTATCCACCTCCCCTACTTCAGCAGATATCTTTACGCAAAGTTACGAAAGCAGCAGAAATTAGTTGTTCCCGTTAGGCGGAAAATAAAATTGTATTTTATCTGTGTAATTTTTAAGATTTCTTCAAAATTATGTAATTCAAAACAACTTCATTAGATTATTTGTACTTATTATTTCTTAAATTATTCGTTCTTTACTTTTTATCGTCAAAACTTTCTTGTATCTCCAATATTGTGATATTGAGATAAAATTGTGAGGTGTTGTAATCTTTTGTTTTTCTCTTAAATTGTTCGATTTAAAAACATATTCTAGACGATTTTTTACAGAGAATTAACTGCTCTTTCTTTTTCTATTAGGAATTATCGATGAATTTCTTCTACTTTAGCAGATATCGTCCATCGAAGTTACGAAATATGTAAATGTTAGATCTAAGGAGGTTTTGCAGCTTCCAAAGCAGTTTTAAAACTTTTATAATTGGATTTCGATACAGCAAGCGGCGTGAAAGGAACGACGACGTTTAATCTAAAATTTTCTGTATTTTAGCTGACAATAATATCTTTTTAAAAGGTATAATTAAGTTATGGAACTTAGGGAAGTTAGGGAATATTATTATTATTATTATACTGGGAATTAGCTTATGTTAGTATATTGGAAAATAATTATTACCTGAATGCACAAATGTACAATGTACAATGTACAATGTCAAGGTTCAAGTAGGAAGGGAACTAAAAAATAAAAATATTTTCAATAAGCTGGCGGTTCCAGTTATACCGGAAGTTGACAACAGCTTTGTTAATTTAAATGGAATAACCCCAATTTTTTTTTTATTAATCCACATTTAATTTTCAACAACTTTCGCAATACGTTTGCCAGACCCAAACTTAATCGTTTTCGAGATATCGAATTTTTCGCAAAAATTATGCAACCGCTGCAACATTTTGAAAAATCGAATTTTCATAATTAGACTTATGCGATAATGTTGATATTTCATTAACCATTAGTTGAGATATTGAACTTTTCAGTAATACACCAGGCGGGACATTCTTAAGTACGTTTTTTACAACTTGAATTTTGAAATTTTAATTGACAAAAAGTATTTTTTTTTAAATGGCATCTATCAATTATTTTTATCTTATCGAATGTAGAATTAAAATCCTCGTTGAACGGTATTCGGTTTCCCTATACCTAAAATGTATCCTTTTCTGATTATTGAAGGCTTTTCGAGCTCTTGCTGCAAAAGCGATGCTTTGACAATACGTTTATTTGTTGTAAATTGAGTTGCCTACCAATTAGTTATAAATTTTGACATTTATGTAAGTTGGGTTGGTTGATTTCATAGTTAGGGTGAAAAATCAATGCATGTATCATTTAGAAATCGAGTTATCAAGATATTTCACATGTTTAGTTCTTGACAACATAATGTAGTTATGGTTTTAGCTAAAACATAAATTACTAAAGAAAGTGATCAAATCGTTCCCCATTTCTAAACAAATCAGAATTCTTGATTGGACTGCATTGACAGTTACATTTCCAATTTAAATATGCACCTATAACCAGTGTTGATGTCGAACGAAGATTAAAATGGAACATTTTAATTAACATTTAATAATTTCGTGTTTAAAACAAAAATAATTTTGTTACTAAATTTTGTTTTTGTTAAAAATTGTTAATAAAAAGTTTTTCGTTTTAAAAACATATGAAAATCGATTTGTATGAATTCAAATGTTTTAAAAGTTTGTTTTATTTAAAGTATTGAAATTTTTTGACTGAACATGTGTTCTCAATGCTAAACATGTATTGTAAGATTTTGTTGAAGTATTTAAATGTTAACGTTATATGAATAAAGTATTACAATCCGGACTCTAGTTATAACCTTCTACAGATTCTATTATCAATCCGTATTGACTGTATTAAATTGAGCTTTTTAGAAAAAGTTCTGCACTTCAAATTGTTGAATATAACTGTAAATGTGATGACAATTGATTAATTATTGCCTTCTAGGCCCAATATATAGCAGCAATATTATTTGCTCTGATACTTATTGTGCACATATAAAATATTTCGACCCCTGTCATTCCATCCATACTGAAACAATAAAGATTGTTCGTTGATTTAATTTATAATAGTGGGAAACCATTATGTGCAGTTCATGAATTCCTAAAGGTGACGTATACGAGGAAAGTTTATGCCTACGTAATTTTCAGCCATAAGAATCTTTGCACCTGTACTTTGTACTTTGAAAAGTTGGTATGCTACGTCATAGTTGCGTTTCATGGAACAATCAGGAAAGCAAAACATGTTTTTGTTATATCTAACGTATTTATGTACTAACTTATTCCATTATTCACCGATTAAATGTCAATTATCCTTTTTTAGATTATTGGAATAAAACAATGTATTGTTTCCAATGGGTATAAATATATTATTTAATATATCACAATTAAATAAAACTTAAATTAGTTGTACATAATGTATACTGTTTAATGGAATAACCGCCTTAGAAAAGGTGTTCTGAAGAGTATTGGGTGTTCTAATCAAATAGGTGGTCTAATACAAAAACGTCACTCTGTCTTTTTGTCAGATTTTTCAATCCCTTCCCTCGCAATAAATTAGGTTCTTGCTATTTTTTGTTCAAGCGGGTCCTCTGCTCCTTCATTTCGTCCTTTATGGCCTGCGGTAAATCCGTGGTCAGGTTGTCATCGAAAAACTTTTCAATCTGATTCAATTCCTCCAAGAAGAACTTGTTGTCGATGCTCATCAGCTCCTCCATGTTTGGCTTGGGATCCAATCCTTCCAAGTTGATGCTGCCCGGTTTCGGGATCCACCCGATCGGAGTTTCAACCGCCACATCTTCGCCGGCGATCCTCCTCATGATCCAGTCCAAAACTCGCGCGTTCTCGCCGAATCCCGGCCAGAGGAACTTCCCGTCCTTCCCCTTCCTGAACCAGTTGACGTGGTAGATCCTCGGCAGGTTCTTCGACTTCTTCTCCATGCTCAGCCAGTGCTCGATGTAGTGGCCAAAGTTGTAGCCGAAGAACGGCCTCATGGCGAACGGGTCGTGCATGATCTCCTTGCCCTTGTGCTCGGCCGCGGAGGTGGCCTCGCTCCTCATCGAAGCCCCAATGAACACCGCGTGCCTCCAGCTCCTCGCCTCGAAGACCAACGGGACGCCCACCGGCCTCCTCCCGCCGAACAAGATCGCGGAGATCGGAACCCCCTCGGGAGATTCCCAGGCCGGGTCCATTATGGGGCAATTGATGGCCGGCGCGCAGAATCTGGAGTTGCTGTGCGCGGCCGGCGTCTTGTCGCCGGGAGACCACTCGTAGCCGAGCCAGTCGCAGACCTTAACGTTCTTCAGGTCGACCTCGTCCTCGAGGCCCTCCCAGTAGACGCCGCCGTCGCTGGTCGACGCCGTGTTCGTGTACATGGTGTTCTTCTTGATGACCTCCATCGCGATCGGATTGGATTTTTTGTTGGTGCCGGGGGCGACGCCGAAGAAACCGTTCTCCGGGTTGATCGCCCTCAAGATGCCGTCCTTGTCGAAGCGCATCCACGCTATGTCGTCGCCCACGCACTCGATCTTGCATCCCTTCATCGTCGGGGTCATCATGGCCATGTTGGTCTTCCCGCACTGGGATGGGAACGCTCCTCCAACGTACATTTTGCAACCGTCCGCATTGGTAAAACCTGAAATCTAAAGGAAGGAGTTTAAAGTTTATGCTTTCCATAGAAAACAAAATACACCCATGATCACCCATCAGAACTCAACAAGGAGATCAACGATGTATTATTAGTGCTGATGTTCTCAACCAACACATGGAACCAACTAAGGACGAAAACAGAAAAGAAGAACGCAACTAGAGGAACATATTGCTGGATTTGTGGCTTTCAAGTAAGAATATCAGAAAACTCAGGCGTGCATCAGTAGACTCTGGAACCTCTTTTTCTTGGGTAAACCATGTTTCAGAAGGAAGAATGTATAAATCGAATCCATATATCAAACGATCAGTAAGATTAATCTGAGAATGCTGTCTTACC